>JAQQZR010000009.1:20091010-20104578 GCA_030068235.1 Notoglanidium macrostoma
GTTGTGTGTGTGTGTGTGTGTGTGTGTGTGTGTGTGTGTGTGTGTGTGTGTGTGTGTGTGTGTGCGTGTGAGTGGTGGGGGGGTGAAGGAAGAATTTCACTAACAGTCCTAAATAACGCAGTGCGGCAGGAGAACTGAGCGCGCGCCCGGACACTCCAGCGACTTTACACAACTTTCTTGAAGCAAAAAAAATACAAATAAAAAAAAATCTGCGGATTCGACAGCAGGATCTTATGGGAGAGAGCTGCACAAAGCGCTTGCTCACGCCTGAAGGACGTCTGACAGTGCGCGCGCGTCTGTTTTTCACGCAGTTCTTTCATGTATTGGAAAAATGAGATTTTGGCCCCTCTGTCAGAGGGAAACCGAGTTTTATCCGAAGGAGTTCACTCAAAGCAGGTACGTAGACTCGGCATGCATGCAGAATTACACACCCAAAAAAACAATGTCTTGGAGTGCAAGAAGTGGGGAAAAGAGAAACTGCAGCAGAACTGTGGGGTGTTGTTTTTCTTTCTTTCAGCGGCTCGAGCTGGGGTTTAATCCTGCGCCTTGAGTCGCGTCTTCACTCGGCTGAGATTAAAACACTCTGAAGCATATAAAAAAGTGCTGAGAGAAAGAAAATCAGCACCTATATACACCAGTGCGTGTGTCATTATGAAAAAGAGTCCTCTGAGAGAGAGAGAGAGAGAGAGAGAGAGGGAGAGAGAGAGAGAGAGAGAGAGAGAGAGGGAGAGATTAGATTTTAATTACCGCAATTAAAAAAATCAAATTTGCTATTCTTTTGGTGGCTCGTGAGGGGGTTTTTTCTTGCTTTTTCCTCTCTGATTGACAGCTGAAATTGACACTCCTGGACCCTCAGCGTTTCAAGCCATTTGTAATTGCAGGCAGTTTGTTATTACTGTTTTTTTTTTCTTCTTCTTTTCTCTCTCTCTCTCTCTGCATCGAAATACGCGATTATCCAAAGAGGTAATGGGTTAAGTGTTGTTTGAAGGAGGGGAAAAATCGATCCAGATTGAATATAGTTTCATTGGAGAGAGAGAGAGAGAGAGAGAGAGAGAGAGAGAGAGAGAGAGAGAGAGAGAGAGAGTGATGGTAAAGGCTTATTTTTTGTTGCAGTGTTTTTTATTGTTTTTGAGCATATATATATATAGGGCGTATAGAGAGACACAAAGTGTGTGTAAGAAAGAGAGAGAGAGAGAGAGAGAGAGAGAGAGAGAAAGAGAGATAGTGTGTGTGTGTGTGTGTGGGAGAGAGACAGGGAGAGATAGAGTGATGCCGTACGTTGACGTCGCCTCGCCGTTGAATTGTGTCTTTGTAGGTTATCCGTACACACACGCGCGCACGCACGCACACACACACACACACACACACACACACACACGCACACATCCACACACGCACACATACACGCGCGCGCGCACGCGGTATACCGGTAGCGTCACGCCGCGTGGACACCCGACACCGACACGCCGACATGGTAAGCGGCTTCTTACCGACTTCAAGCGCATTTCTTTTATTATTAGTAGTAGCAGTATTATATGAAACGAAGTGCTGATGGAGGTTTTAGTGAAATACTAAACGCTGATTTGTTTTTACACAGGCCTGTATTTTTCCAGTGTGAGATAACTGAGTCCTAGATTACTGACTCTGAAGTTTAGAAGCTTCTTTAAATCTTATTTGCGGTTTAAAATGAAAATTGATTTAAAATGAAGAGTCGCTTTTAAGGGTCAAACTGTCAAACTGTCTAAATTTGCTTTTTTCCGCTTTGAATAATTATAGTAAAATTAGCTTGAAAATTAGTTTGTTATGAAATTTAATCTTTGTCAGTTTTGTCAGATTAATTTGTCATTCTGCTGACTAAAGTAAAGGTGCTAAACTGGACTTTTGCCAAACTTGTCTCTGGTTTTGTAACATCAAGTGGACATGTTTTGTACTGTTTACCTGAATGTTCATGTGTTATAACTTTAATTACCTTCAAATGAATGGTTCTTAAATGATTTGTTAAGTTTTCCAGGTAAAAAATAAATACTAAAGCTACAAAACCAACGAAATGCAATACTCTTGATAGTAAAACACCAGCGACAAAGAAAAGTGCAGTTTAGCATGTTTATTTCTTTACAGATTAACACATTTTAAATTATCTTAACATGCTATTTGCTTGTCTAAGTTATAAACAACTAACCGACCCGTCAGCTGTCAGACTTTTAAAAAAATATATCAACCAGACTTTAAATAAAATATTGAATTATAAACTATGATATAAATATTAGTTTTCAGCAATGCGTTTCAGCAACAAAATTATCTTAGTCGCTAAAAATATAAATACACATTCTACAAATGTCTTTTTCACACCACGCTAAAGCTCTGCTGCACTCCACTGTAGCTGTCTGTATGTAATTGTTGCACACATCATCCTGATCTGCGAGTATTTTATTTATAGTTATTTATGTATTGATCATCTGTGCACGTTTTGTACCTTTACTTTCATACACACACACACACACAGAGAGAGAGAGAGAGACGTACACACACACAAACAGACGGTCCTATCTTGTATTTTCGCGTGGCATTAGAAGTGTGTTTAAATTATTTATTTTTATTATTACTATTTTTCAATCTTTGATTTAACCAGGATGTTTACAGTCAAAATTGTTTACAAAATTATCCCACATGCCAAAAACACAATACAAAATTCATTCTGAGACAGGACACAAACGAAACAAGTCGTAAATCCTGGAATATCGATCTATACTATTAAAAATAATATTAATAGTAATGATAATTCCCGTGCAATAGTTTAGATTTTTCAGCAGGATATTTGCTGTTTGCTTTGTAAAGACACTCTCTCTCTCTCTCTCTCTCTCTCTCTCTCTCTCTCTCTCTCTCTCTCTCTCTCTCTCTGTCTCTCTCTCTCTTTATCTCCGATTGTCTTGATTTGAAAAGGGACTGAAATCTTGATTTATAAACCGGTTCGTATATTCTGAACAACTTTTCTACTTTCTACTTTTCTCTTTCTCGCGCGCGCTCGCTCGTTGTTTTTCATTATTCTGACATCATTAAACGCGATTTTTTTAACTCGTCGTTTCTGTAAACTGTTTATAGCCCATGAGTTCGGTCAGTTTTGTGTTTTGAGCTTAATAAAGCAGCACAAGACCTTGACGAGCGCACGCGCTGTTTTTGTGTTACTGAATTAAATCCTGTACACATGGACATTGCATATATTTAGCCACACAGGAAATATGGGAATGACCTGATGAACTTTTTCACTTTTTCGCATTCACGCAGCGCGTTAAACAGTAAAATCCACACATATTCCTGTAATGTTTTTAAATACTGGACTGACTCATTCAGTGTTTAACTCTGCAGTGTGTGCGCGCGCTGGAACAGACTGAGTGTTAGTACATGTTAGTGAAAAAGCGCTGTGTGTGAATGACAGCAGTATAACCTGTCTGTAATGAACTGTACATGATCTCTCTCTCTCTCTCTCTCTCTCTCTCTCTCCTTCTCTCTCTCTCTCTCTCTCTCTCGCTCTCTCGGCTACTTTGGGTTTGTATTATATAGCTATAAACACAAGACCTTCATAAATTCCTCCTTATGCACTATTATTCCACGTTATAACAGAAATGTCGCTTTTAAGTGCGCGTGTGTGTTATGAATTGAACATGGCTAGTTATTAATATCCAAAGACACAGCTTAATATTTAGTGAGTAAAAAGACAAAATTATTCATGAATGGTGTTTAATTCAACTTTAAATGATGATGATGATGATGGTGATGATGTAGGTCTGTAGTCCCGAAGAAATAACTACGGATTTTTTAGGAAAGTTACAGGAATGTTGCTTTATGTGTTGTTGGTTTATTAAAGAATTGAGTGTGTTAAAAAATAAATATTTGTGCGTGTGTGTTCTCTCTCTCTCTCTCTTTAACCCCGGTCCTGAGCAGTCCCACTCCGACGGCGAGTCTCAGAGGTCGGTGATGGAGAAAGAGGAGCCGCGCTGCTCGCCCAGTCCTCCGTCCACACCGTCCATCTGCTCGCCCACATCCAGCGCCTCCGCCTCGTCTGTCCCTTCCACCGGCAAAAACGTGTGCGCGAGCTGCGGCCTCGAGATCCTCGACAGGTACCTGCTCAAGGTACGACAGTCATGCCGTGATACTGAACGAGCTCTGTGTGCGTTTTAACCCTGAGAGACGTTTACCGTACGTTGAGGATGTTCAGGATGCGCGCGCTGTGTGATGTGGAGGCGTGTATAACATTGTGTAGCAGCTGCACGTAGTAGGAATGAATTTGTGCGTGCATGAGGTGTGTTGTGATCTTGAACCAGGGATACAGCACTTTAGCTGTGCAGATGCACGTGAGCAGAGTTGCACAGGCTATTATGGGAATAAAGTTGAGTTAACAATGTTATATTGTGCACGCGGTGTGGTATACGAATGATCACGCATCAGCCATGCAACGCAGTGTGCACGTGCACTTGGGGGTTGGGGTCTAAAACCAAAAGAGATTTGTTTTGAAAGCAGGAGAAGCGTAACATAAGAATACAGCTGCGCGTGCATGCAAGGTGGTATGATGATGATGAAGATGATGATGATGCAGCAGCAATCTAACCAAAAACAAAAAATAAACTTAATAAAGCGAAGAAGGCAGGGGGAATGGGATTAGCATGCATGTGCCTGTGTGTTATGATTATGATTATGATTCTGTAGCAGCAGTTTAATTAACCAAAAAGCGATTAGTAAATAATGTAACTACCCGCAGTGTCAGTGCACGCAGCAAAGCGTGTCATTTTTTGTACAAAAACCTTCATAGAGCAAAATAAATAAATAAATAAATAAATGAATAAATAAATAAATTAAAGATAGGAAAATGGGTTAAGCATGCATATGTTGTACTACTGCAGCAATATAGCTTAATTATAGCCTAACAAAAAGGCGGGGAATCAATGTAATGAACCGGTAGTGTACATGCATGTCACACAGCGTGTCTTTATTTACTCAAAATGTTTATATAAAGCAAGAAAAAAGTGAAGTTCTTAATGTTGGGGGGGAAATTGAGCGTGCATAGGCTAAAGTGTGCTATGATTAGGCTGTGAATTAGCAATATAGCTAACAAACTATCTAGAAGTGCTGTTGCGCGTGCATATATGGTGCTATGATTATAATTATGGAGCAGCAAGTTAATAAAATTACATTGAAAAAGAGCACGCATGGGTAGTGTGTTATGATCATGCATCAGAGATATAATCCACTGAGTGTGCAGATGCACGTGAGGCAGATTCTGTAGTTTAGTTCTAAAAACGTTTGGTTCTTAGTTTAGAGAGCAGAAGACGGAGTTGTAGGAATGTTGTTGCGCGTGCATGTAGATTATTATGATTATTCATAATTATAATTATGGTGCAGCAATCTAAATAATTTTAAAAATAAAAAAGAAACGGGGAAAAGCCAACCAAAGAGCCGACAGTGTTGCTGCAGGTCACACAGCTTGTCCTTTTTGTTGCTGTTTTATAGAATAAACGAAAAAGTTCAGTATGCATGTGGTGTGTTGTGTTCTGATCTGATGAAGTGAGAGTGCAGCACATGCAACAGAACAGAAGCAACTTCTGTTTTTGTTTAACAAATCATTTGTTCTTATAAACTTGTTATCGAGAAATTATGTAGCATCGTTAAAATTATGCGCGCGCTTCCATGGCTTTGGATTTATTCCTTTTTTTTATTTAAAACAAATGTCAGAATTTTATCTTTGTTTTTTTTTTTTTAACTATTATTATTATTATTATTATTATTATCATAATAATAATAATAATAATAATAATAATAATAATTATTATTATTATTATTATTATTATTATTATTTGGATCTCAGTATGTCATGGCACGAGCCGTTCCCTTTCATTCTTTCTGATTCATCTCTGTGTAATCTTATTAGATTCTGTGAAATCGACAGTGAAAGCGGGGCAAATCAAACGAAGTCGGAATTTAACTTTAACTTTATGATGTTTTCAGATTCGCAAAAAGTCGCAAATTTAAAAAAAATGCATTGAAACATGAAACAAAAAAGAAATATGCAATTTAACCTAAAGTAAATGTAGGCTATATAGGGATATAAGCAGGCTAATAGCAGCGTGCTAGTATCATATTTCGCATATTTGTTGCATGACATGCTTAATTATTTGTTTTACGGGCAAACTGTAAATTCCAAAAGCTGGAATTTTAAGGATTGTGTTTACATGATAGATGATTAGGTTTCTGTGTAAATATGAAATTATTCATTGTCTAAATTAGTTATTAAATAAGTCATTTAATATCTACTTCATTTTTAGCTTCTTCACAACAAAATGAAATTTCAACGGACACCTAGTTTGTGTTGAATTTGATTTATTTATTTCTAAATGATTTTTTTTCTCTAGTAGTAATAAAAGCATAGGACGCAATTTTATTTCAAAGATAAGATAAAATAAAAAAAGATAAGATTAATTCCTCGTGCGGTTCAGCAGTATGATTTTAAGACTGCAACGTGTGAGAAATAAATATTTAAATAAACATAGGCTAAATATGACAGCAGAAGTGTTAATGTGCCATGCATACAAAGATGCAATGTTTTGCTGAAAGCGGTGCTGCAGCAGGACACCTGTGCAGTGCAGTGAATATTAGAAAATGTGCTAAGTGTAATAAGTGAGGCGCGGAAACGTCCATGTGCAAAAATACAGACATTAAATCACTTAGGCATGAAATATACTGAAGGACAGTGATAAGAACAAGAGTGTAAAAGAAAAGAACGAGTGTAATAAACCGGATTATTGTGCACAAGTGTAAAGGAACTTTCAGAAGTGCTGTCTGAGCTGGCTTATGCACAGTCTTAATCATTTTTGCTGAAACGCAAACGCACGAGCTTAAAACGCGACTCAAACGCGTGGCATTAAAATGATCCGAAAGCTACAACAACACAACAATCATGTAATATTACAACCTACATAAGCTAAGGGTATAAGTGTATTATTATTATTATTATTATTATTATTATTATTATTATTATTGGCAGGTGAATAATCTGATGTGGCACGTGCGCTGTCTGGAGTGCTCAGTGTGCAGGACTTCACTGCGCCAACACAGCAGCTGCTACATCAAAAACAAGGAGATCTTCTGCAAAATGGATTATTTCAGGTAGGGTAAGTTTTTTCCACTTTATCCTGAAAGCAGGCTGCTTTTTCTTTTCAGAAACAAAACAAAATAAATTCTTAAAGGGGCCGCAGTTTAAAACAGCAAACTATTTAATAAAGCAGGAGTTCTCAAACCTTTTGCAGTCCTTTAACTGTTTAAAAAGAAAACAGCACAAATTTATTTTATACAAATATGGGGCTCAGTAGGCTATGTAACTGTGTAGAATAACATTTTGGATATTTATTGCAGTCATAGAGCTTTATTTATTTTTTAAATTTATTAACTATGCACTCATACATCAGGTCCATGTTGACATTGTTTACAGGACAATTCAACTCGAGTGAGCAGGCAAAGCAAATCATTATACGAGCTCAAAAATAAATATAATAACTCTGATAAGTAGTTGTGTGTTGTGACTTCCAGCAGTGTAACAAAATAAATACATTTTAAAACCCAAATAAACCACCGACTTTGAAAACTTTGAGACGCACTGCACTAAATTATTCTGCATATCAGTCTGTTAGGTGGATTTATTTAGATTGATTATTGATTGCAAGTTGAATATTCATTAAAAGATTAAGAAGGATAAATAAGCATGTCTGTTAGGTTTAATATAAAAACAAGCATAACCCTTTTTTTCTTCTTCTTCTGTTTGTTTATCTTGATGTGATATGGTATCTTTATCCAAAAGTGGAATATTCCTGCTTCAGTTCAGACATGCATACAGGATGACATGCTTTCAGAAGGGTGCTAAGGGTACTAAACAGTACCTGTCCTTGTCACTAGGGTGGTACCCTCTTTTGTCCTGATCTTATACCCAGAAAGCTTCATGCAGCGTACCTTTAAAGCACTCTACCTACATATTAAAGGTGCAATTCTGGACCTCAAATCAGTTTAAAGGTATGCTATGTTTACATCACCATTTACAGTTTAGTACCTTTTTCTGAGCATTTTAAATGATCTCAGGTCTTATGAAGCAGGAAGCGCGGAAATACTGCACTTTTAATGAATAAACAAAACAGTTATGCTTTTATTGCTTATAAAATGTAATGCAAGTCCTTATTTTTGCTTTGTATTTTTTCTTATAGTGAACTAGGCTAATAATGTAAGGTAGACTTTAGTGCTAGTTTGTCTGAGAGGGTAATAGGCTAACAGATCCCTCATATTACACCTGACATATAAAATAAAGACAAAGATAAATATTTCCCCTGGGGTTATTACAGACGTGCTGAAAATTTTCAGTCAGGATATTATGCAAGATGACTTTCCTCTGATAATCGTTTATCGTGTGGATGAGAATTTTTGTTAAGATGAATCACGACTGACACGATCCACCAAAAAGTAATAATTTCACCCACAACAAGGAAATCTTTACCCACGTCAGACCTTTTATCATGCGTCTTACTTGCACTTGCAGTATAATCGTGATCTAAAGGTGACGGAGCGTGGGGTATTTTGATCACGCGGGCTTCGGAGTGCGGAGTGAAAAGATACGAGCTGCTGTGAAATTGTCTTCAGGATGTGAGGGGATGTGAGGGGTGTGTGAGATGCGGTGATTGCAGAGCGTGCAGGATGTTGGCCTGCCTTCCCCGCTCGTTCGCAGGCCATGTGAAGTGACTGGCCCCTTTAAAGCTGATACTGTGTTTTTAGGAGAACATTTGTTTTCTGTGTTAGGGCCAATAATCTGAAGTGATGCTTCACATGATAGGCTGTGAATGCCGCTGGCTCTTCATAGGCCGTGTTGGGGCTGGGCACGCACACACACACACACATACATCTGTGCAGCAGTTTTGCTGGAGAAAGGCAGAAATGCTGGGTGTAGGGCATTACTTTTCATAGGGAATGGGTTTTGTCTGCCAGATTGATGTCGTGTGTGTGTGGGTGGGTGTGTGTGTGTGTTTCTCTCCATTCTGCATGCAATCAGACAGGAGATAGATCAGATTCAAATCAGCATCCAGAGATAACAGTGTGTCTTGGTCTAAAGTGATAAATCATCCTGGACTGAAATATTTAGCTTTGCCCTGTGATTTGCTGATAAATCTCAGCACCATTTCCACATCGCATGTTTATACAAGGCTGTATTATAATATAAAACATTTTACACACCACATATTAATCTTTTAATCTCAGTCATGTCCTTAAGGCATTTTTTCTGCACAAAAATTTTAAACTATAATTAAAGCAACCACTGGGACATGCTAAGTTTTTCCTCATTACTGAAATTTAGAAAAAAAGGAAAGAAAGAAAGAAAGAAAGCCTGGTTCCCACAGACACGTCAGCTTCTCAGTTTCGGCCCTTTATGTATGCATTTAAGTTTTTTTTATTATTACTATGGAGGCCCTTGTATATCAAGGCATCATGGGAACATTACCGGAGGCCAAGCAGTGATTGACTCTGTTAGATATTCGTGCAGACAAGTAAAAAGCCGGCTGTAATAGTTTCAAGTTGTCAGGCGTAAGTGAGTGAAGCTCGCTGTAAGGATCGAACCTCGGCTTTTTGTGCCGTTTCTACAGCAGTGCTGAAACGTTCGCTCTGTTCTCCAGGCTGTCCTGCGATTAGGAGATAAGGTGGCGTTTATCCAAGACACTGTCAAAAAACACTACATGATTTTACCCTGAGTGTATGGCATGCCAAGAGATTAAAACATATATAAAAATATGACTAAATGCTTTAATTTAATTCACTTTCAGAAAAAAAGGATACTAAACCATATCTGTCCTTGTCACTTTCATACATATTGTACCTTTAATATATCTCTCTCATCTGGACTCACGGAAAATAGTCACCTTAGATAAAAGATTTGAGGTTCATAATTGGACAATATTTACCTTTTTTCACAAATAAAGGTTTCAATATACACTACATGCCCCACCTACAACAGATGGTACACTTCAGTACCCTATATTTCTGACAGTGTAGAGATCCCAGCAGTAGAAACTGCCGCAGAGCAGCATTACCGAAATCCAGGTGTAACTTTAGATTTAGATGATCCGTGACGTGTTGAGATCCATGACTAGGTGTTGGTTAGAATTCATGCTTTCAGCTTGATGAGCTCAAGCATCTATTTTTAAGTACGTTACAGCAGTGCTGGTGTTTATATTTATTTAGAAAGAGTAACCTGATAGACATCACCTGTGCTGGACTAAAATGGCTGCCGTAAATGTTTCCAAAGCATTTTTGTATTGTTTAAAGGATGTTTCTGTTACACTGAGCTCATTAGATTGAGGGTTGTATAAATGGAAAGCCATAGCTGCCTATTCCTTTGTGAATGGGGTTCTAGAGTTTCTATTCTTTTGTGCGTGGTGTTCTAGAGTTTCTATTCCTTTGTGAATGGGGTTCTAGAGTTTCTATTCCTTTGTGAGTGGGGTTCTAGAGTTTCTATTCCTTTGTGCGTGGGGTTCTAGAGTTTCTATTCCTTTGTGTTTGGGGTTCTAGAGTTTCTATTCCTTTGTGAATGGGGTTCTAGAGTTTCTATTCCTTTGTGAATGGGGTTCTAGAGTTTCTATTCCTTTGTGCGTGGGGTTCTAGAGTTTCTATTCCTTTGTGAATGGGGTTCTAGAGTTTCTATTCCTCTGTGCGTGGGGTTCTAGAGTTTCTATTCCTTTATGTGTGGGGTTCTAGAGTTTCTATTCCTTTGTGAATGGGGTTCTAGAGTTTCTATTCCTCTGTGTGTGTGGTTCTAGAGTTTCTATTCCTTTTTGTATGGGGTTCTAGAGTTTCTATTCCTTGTGAATGGGGTTCTAGAGTTTCTATTCCTTTGTGTGTGGGGTTCTAGAGTTTCTATTCCTTTATGTGTGGGGTTCTAGAGTTTCTATTCCTTGTGAATGGGGTTCTAGAGTTTCTATTCCTTTATGTGTGGGGTCCTAGAATTTCTATTCCTTTATGTGTGGGGTTCTAGAGTTTCTATTCCCTTGTGAATGGGATTCTAGAGTTTCTATTCCTCTGTGTGTGGGGTTCTAGAGTTTCTATTCCTTTTTGTATGGGGTTCTAGAGTTTCTATTCCTTGTGAATGAGGTTCAAGAGATTCTATTCCTTTGTGCATGGGGTTCTAGAGTTTCTATTCCTTTGTGCAGGGGGTCCTACACTTCAATTCCTTGGGGTCAATGGGGTCTATTCCTGTACGTTATTCTAGAATTTTTGCTCCTTTGTGGATAAAATTGTACATGAGGTTCTAGAATTCCACTGTACACATTATTCTACAACTTCTATTGCTTTGTACATGCGACTACATTTTCATTTAAACATTTACATATTTCTTTTGTGACTGGGGTTCTGTGTAATTATAGTATTTCTTTTACACTTAAGATTAAGAGCCTTTTGTATGTAAAATCATAGCTATACATGTTATTCTAGAAGTTCTATTCCTTTGTAAGGAGGGCTCTAGAATTCCTTGGTACATGTGAGGACTTTTATGACCGATCCCAGCTGGAATTGAGGAATCTCTCCATCATGATTAGTTAGGGAACCTACAATGTGGTTCTGCAGTGTGGGAATCATCACATCATCATGTTTACGTGTGCTCGCCTTCGCCTCCGTCATGCTGACTGACTGACTGGATTGGAAATGACGTGTGCACTTTGCGGTGCTGCAGAATTCCATTTTGTGCCATTCCATTCCCACACAGAACCCGAGGGACAGACAGACAGCCCAAACTCATCTGATGTTAATCTTGAAGCGACTCCGAGCTATGGCAGGATGCAACAGGTAGAATATTGTCCATAATAAACTCATTGATTTGTCACACTCCTTATTGATCCCTGGAGGTAAATTAGCAGCTATGGTACAGATTACAGATGCCGTAGTATTCCACATTGCAGGTTTGCAGAGATAGAACCTATAATCTGAGTTTCTGTGGAGCACAACTATGTGTTTTTACGCGTCTGAGCTGAATGTCAGCGTCTGGCAGGAGACGTAGATGTGGACGTGTCAGTCTCTCATTTGCGCCGGACTGACAGCTGCTCTAATCGGGTGTAATTGCAGGAAATCAGAGTGGGTTTACTCTCAGCAGCAGGGGAGGCAGGACACAGCGGACGCTGTACCTAAGGAGGAAAAAAAAGCAACTAAACAGGCTGAGGAGCGTGAGTGTAGGGCCACACAGGAAGATGGAGACGGCTGCTAATCAGATGAGGAAAAGGGACGGCAGAATCCGAGAGGTGCTGAGACTCATGGAGGTTCTGCAGCTCAGCTCAGCTCAGCTCAGCTCTTCACGTCTCTCCTCCGAGTCTCAGAGCCTCTCAGATTCCCGCCGTCTCTTCATTTCTAGTCCACGTCGATCTACACCTTGATATTTTCAATGATAACTGAAAGAAAGGATCAGAAAGTATTGGATAAAATTTTCCATTTTACAGAATATCTTTCCTTTTTTACACAACTAATGAAGTGATGAAATTTGAAAAACACCTGATGCAGTATTAAACGTAGAACATTATTTTTTCTCATGTATGGAAAATGAGTAAAACGTGTTAAGTAAATTTCCACGTCTCTGGTGCGCACAGAGTCTTTTAAGCACACTGTCAAAACTCCCCCTCAAAGTAAACAGTTCTGTTTTTAGAAATTAGAGAACTGCATATCAGGAGTAATCCTCCGGGCTTGTACCTCCTCTGGTTTGGGTATTTTCTCTTAGTTTATCCTGGTATGTGAGTTAGTTTAGAGTTCAGATGCTGTCAGAAATGCCCGGAACATGCCTGGAGTTTCTTGTTGCTCTGAACGACAGACACAAATTCAGAACAAAACTGTAGGAAGTGCAGTTACCTGCTGCACAAAACACTGCTCTAACAGTTGATGTTTAAACCTGCATCGCTGAATTGTGTTCCTGCAGAAGTGTGATGTGGTGGTGGTGAAGATGGAGGTAGTGGTGGTTACAGTGCTGTTGTAAATGGTGGTGGATATACTCTTAGTGGTGATATTGATGGTAGTAGCGATGGCAGTGATGGTGACAGTAGTGATGAAAATGGTGGTGGTGATAGTGATGATGAATGTGGTGTAGATTGTGGTGTAGGCAATAGTGGTGGTGTGATGACCAAGGTGGTGTTGATAGTAGTAGTGTTAATAATGGTGGTCATGTAGGTAGTGGTGGCAGTGTTGATAGTGGTGTTAATGGTGGTGGTGTCGATAGTAGTGGCAGTGGTGTTTATAGTGGTGTAGACAGTAGTGGTAGTGTTAATGGTGGTGGTATTGAAAGTGGTGGTGTTGATATTCTTGCAGGTGTTGATAGTGGTTGCGTTAATTATGGTGGTGGTGTTGATTTTGGTGGTAGTATAGATAGTGGTGGTGTTAATAGTGCTAGTGGTGGTGTTGAGAGTAGTGGTGTTAATAGTGTTAGTGGTGGTGTTGAGAGTGGTGGTGTTAATAGTGTTAGTGGTGGTGTTGAGAGTGGTGGTGTTAATAGTGTTAGTGGTGGTGTTGAGAGTGGTGGT
>JAQQZR010000009.1:20104678-20148635 GCA_030068235.1 Notoglanidium macrostoma
GTTGAGAGTGGTGGTGTTAATAGTGTTAGTGGTGGTGTTGAGAGTGGTGGTGTTAATAGTGTTAGTGGTGGTGTTGACAGTGTTGGTGTTGGTAGTGTCAAGACTTCATCAGAGTTCAAATATTTGTTCAAACAGTCCTCTGTAGTGCACCATCACCCAGATGTTGTGTTGTTTGTGTGGTTCGGTTCTGTCAGAACATAGATTTAGTAAAGTACACAAAATCCCACTGAATGGCTTTGAATCCTGCTTGATGATTTCAGATGTTTTTCATGTTGTGATGAAACAAACCAGCAGAGAGACAAATTTACATCAAACCTCTTTAAGTGGCTCTTTACTTGTGCTGAAGCATTTGGAAACTGTGTGGTGGAAAAATTTTTTCAGGAATATTCAGGATTCTTATTCAATTAAATTAAGTAAGACACTCAGTGACTTGGATATAGGCGGCGATACGGTGCAGAAGGGAGACGTACAGCTGTTGTATCCTTTCCTGCGGCAAGTCGGCCCACAGCTGTTGTAACTGGCCTTAGAGATTCTGCAGCTTGGCACTGGGTCTGAGTTGACATCCGAGCTGATTCCACACATGTTCGACTTGGGAAAGATCGGAGGACCTGTCTGGCCATGGGAGGGTGCTGTCTCAAGAGGGGTAAGACGGAGACAGGATGTCACTGACGTAGCGCTGTGCCACCAGGGTACCCCGGTGTGTCTCTCCACAACATTGGTAGGATTGGTTCTCTCCCCTTGGTGCTGCCATACACTCACATAACGGTAATGCGCGGTAATGCAGAACCGAGATTCATCGCTGAACATGGTACGATGCCACTCATCACTCCAAACGCAGACGTCTCTGTGCTGTTGTTAACGGCAGCCTACGCATGAGACGGTGAACCCGTAGTCCGGCTGATGCCAGTCATTGAGACACGGTGCGGGATGACATTGGGTGCTGTAGAGAGTCCAATACCCGCACAATACAACAATCCCTCCTTGGTGGGGTCTGTCTTGGGTGACCGGAACCTTCACAACATGTGTGGGTGCCTTCCCGTGCCCCACATGCCAGGCACTTGCACGATACGACCACCCGGCCTCATGCACACCCACAATGCGACCCTCAAATTGTGTCAAGTGCTGGTAATGCTGTCTGATGCAAACCGAATCATTTACATACCCATCGCTGGTCTGCACGGGTAGCGAATTACATCCAAATCCGACCATTCCTTCTGGGTGCTTAACTTTTGTTTGTCACAGAGTATAGATTCTAGCATTCCCATTCCTTTATGCCTAGAATATCACAATTTCTTTGTGCATGGTGTTCTCGAATTCCTTTGTGGATAGAATATTAGAATTCCATTGGCACACATGATTCTAAAATTCCCGTTCCTTCGTGCATGAAACTTTATACTTCCTTTGTGCATGGGATTCTAGTATGGTGTTGTGTTGGGGATTTTAGAGTTTATTTCTGCATAGGTTTTCAGTATTTGTTTTTCCATACATATTCAGAATTGGTATTCAGTTAAGGAAAGACACAAAAATTCCTTTGTGCACATAATTCGTTGTGAACAGGCTTCTAGAATTCCTTTATGTACAGGACTTTAGGATTTCTTTATTAATGGGGTTCTAGAATTCCTTTGTGCATGGGGAGGTCTAGAATTCCTTAGTGTCTTTGATTGTAGAATTTCTTTTTTTTCCTATTCCAGTTTTTGGACACTCTTTGTACATTTGATTCTAGAATTCCTATTCTGTCAAGCATGTGATTCTAGATTTGCGTTGTGTAATGGTTCTAGACTTCCCATTCCACTGTTCCATTGTAGGATTTCTTTTCCTCGGTGAATAGGTTTCTAGAGGTCCTTTTCCATGGTGTTCTAGAATTTGTATTCCTTTTTGTGCATTAGATTCCGGGATCTCTGGCTTAGTGTTTGATAATTAGATTTTAGGAAATGGATAAATTTCATAACTACACTCAACTGGATTTGTGTTTACTAATTCTAATTATTTATTTGTTTGTTTGTTTGTTACACTATTTGATTTGTCTTATTTTATTACACCTTCAAATCGAGCAAGCTTCTCTGAGCGGACGAGTTGTGGCACATTTCAGAAATTTCTCAGAACCCTTGGTAGTTGAGTTAGCGGTGGATGCTAAGTGTAATAACAGTGTAATTACAGCGGTCCTGAGGCTTTACTTGGTCATTTCTACACATATATGGGAAATGTCAACGTTCTCATTGGTTTTGTCTTGGTTCCACTTCACGTTGTCCTTAGAAAAGATTAAATGTATACATGCTAGCATCCAAATCAATCATTAACTAGCTTATGCTCTGTGTCTGTGTTTTCCAGTTGCCTAGCAACAGTGTTCTAATGACTTCAACCACTTAAACAGAAGACGTATTGTGTGTTCGCCTTCCCAAGTCTAAAGCACAAACTCACAGGTTCCATTTAAATGTACCACATTTCTAGGCCATAAATAGAAATATAACATTAGCAGGAATTTTCTGGAACACAAAAAAAAGTATTGCTGCAGTAAAATCAGCGTTAAACAGAAAAGCGTGACATTATCTCAATGGGTAAATGTGCGTTTTAAGGGAAGCTGGGTGCAGATCAAAAATGGGAAAAATCGTCTTGTCAGGAACGTTCCAGTCGAGCGTGATTAAGCTATCTGCGAGCCTCTCTAGACTGGAATGATGTCATTTTCAGTGGACAAAAAACCCACCCCAACCTCTCACTTATGCCCCCCCCACCCAAAACCTGGGCCCCTCGGCCCCGCGATCCGGCGTGCAAGCCTGGTGTCATCATTCTTGGGACGAAGGGAAAGGGGAACCGCAGCCAAATCAGTCATCTTGATATCCCACATTTCTCTGTGGTCGGAGGAGGTGGTGTACGACACGTTGTTTACACAAGCACTCCGTGTGCCAGAGGTGTGGTGGTGGTGGTGGATGGGTCCATGTGTGTGTGCGTGTGAGGGGGTCTAGGCTTTGGGGCTCCCATGCAAGCCGCCACCATCTGCACAGCATTAGTCTCAGCCGCTGAGCCAAGCCGCACTGACCTTCTCCGCAGCAGAACCCGAGAACCCTCACATGGTCACTGCGCTATTATGTGTTCAGTCCGGTT
This sequence comes from Notoglanidium macrostoma, assembly GCA_030068235.1. Lineage (NCBI taxonomy): Eukaryota > Metazoa > Chordata > Actinopteri > Siluriformes > Auchenoglanididae > Notoglanidium > Notoglanidium macrostoma. The sequence continues at coordinate 20,107,778 of JAQQZR010000009.1, forward strand.
CCATCAAAACAACACCCGATTACATGACTTCAGAGCTTCTGTGCATCCTGGTGCTGAATTGATGTAGTAATATATTTATTGCTCAGGGAAATGGAAGTGTTTTTTTCGTTGTTTTGTAAATACATATTATATATATTATATTATTACATCTGTCTGAAAAACTATTAAATTCTTATACATAAATCTCACCTCTGCCTTGCTTTAAGTGTTTCTTATTGAAAATAAATCCTTTACAATTTAATAAAATATAAGTCAAATAAAATATAATGGTCCTACAGAGCTTTCTTCAAATGCTTAGTGGTACAAATGCACACACACACACACACACACACACACACACACACACACACTTTAAATTATTACTTTAAAAAAGAAAGTATATAATTACCAAACCCCAAGTCCTCTGTTAAAACTATGAATGCTTTGTAGACTGCCTTTTACAAAAGAACAATAAAAACAGGCACAGTCGATCTCTGTAACAAAAGGGGGTGTGGCTTTTTTTGCGGCTGTAAAAGATTTTGTGAACCGTCTCTATAAGTTTACTTTAAGACTATATCATTAATTCAGTTCTTGAGATGACTTACATTTTCTGTATTTAATTTAAAAAACCCTACAGAATTCAAGTAAAATATTTCTTTTTCTTTAACTGCATATTGGTAAAGGTGTATATTGTAGGGAAATGGAAGTTTAATGTCAATACTGTAAAAGATAAAATGTATAAAATAAAGCCGGCACACAAAAATAGCAACAATGGTTTATTGTATATCAAATTAAAGGTGTGGTTTGCAATTTATAGAGCCCCCTGCTGCATGATATATGAATTACAATCGCAGTAAAACCTTAATATCGGCAGTAATTTTCTCTCTAACAATCCCAATGTGATTGTTAAAACAACAGCTGAGCTGTTACAAATGGGGGCGGGGCTTATTTCAGAGCAGTAAAAATGTAAACAAAAGCTTGAAGCATTTATTCGATAGCAATTTTACGAATCAAAGCTTTAAAAGGGTCCTTAAAAATAATGATTAGCATTTGTTTAGAAACTGAAAGGATTGTACTCTACTTGTCTTGCTACACTTCTATATATTTTTGTAATGTTGTTGTTGTCATTTTACATTACATTATGTGTACTTTCTCTGAACTTACAGGTAATTATATTTGCTTTTCCTTTTTTATTACCAGTTAGTGCATTTGGCATATCATCATTATTCTACAGTCTTTCCTAGATGCAAACTTCACATCATGATTTCTGTGGATGTCTCTGGATAAGACGTTTGGTCAGATGATTAAGTGTGACAGTTTGGGAAAACATCAAGAAGATGCTCTGGCTGAATTCTGCCAAAGAAAAGCCAATAAATCTGTTTTTGCTCAAAATTTAGCTATTGTGTTCTGTCATGTTTTGAGATCTAGGAGATCTCGCTATGGAAATGTTTTAATTATACTTTCCAACCTTGCCTTCGCACCTATCTGCAAAGGTCATTTTGTGTAACGAGACAGCAACAACAACAAAAGCTGCATAAAGAAGTCTAAAATCTAGCTAGCTATGTGTGATTTCCTCGCACAGTGAACGTGACGATTTTATCAAGTTGTGGAAAGTTAGAGCTGTGCAAAAACAGCTGTCAAAATTTGGAATGGTATCTTTAATCATTTCTGATTTTTGAATTTTGGATGTACCCAGATTTGAACATGCCGGGACTCCTAAGTGCCACAGAAAAGCGTTAGCTATACCGTCGAGAGATCGAGAGAATCCGGGAGATGCACGAGTCAGCCCGTAATGAGTAAATTAACTGTGCTTCCTGGGTAGGAGGGGCTTTTGTCTGTCAGTCATATTGAAACTAACCAACTGTGGGCGTCTGTGAGTTCATGGATGTGGAAGAGGGTGGATAGTGATTTTTTTCTGAGTGTGTTACAACTCCTTTTGGGGCAGCAGTTTGAAAAAAAGTGGTGTCTGGTTTCACGTGTCTTGGAAGAAGCATGTGTTTATTGGCATCTGGGAATTGGCAGGTGACCAAGTTGGGAGAAAATGGGGTACAAATCCAAGATAAAAGCTATAACTTTACAGTTTTGGTTGAGATACTTTCAAAAGAAAGATATTTGAGATTTCCCAGGCTGTCAGACAAATATATATATATATACATAGAGATAGAGAGAGAGAGAGAGAGAGAGAGAGAGAGAGAGAGAGCAGAGTATGTAGAGTTACCTACAAGCTGCGCAGAGTATTGATGCGCCAGGCCTTGTCTCTCTCACAGTAGGTTTGGTACTAAGTGTGCCCGCTGTGGGCGCCAGATCTACGCCAGCGACTGGGTGAGGCGAGCTCGCGGTAATGCTTACCACCTGGCCTGCTTCGCCTGCTTCTCCTGCAAACGGCAGCTTTCCACCGGAGAGGAGTTCGGCCTGGTGGAGGAGAAGGTGCTGTGCAGGATCCACTACGACACCATGGTGGAGAACCTGAAGCGGGCTGCTGAGAGCGGTGAGTGTGTTCGTGTCTAGGATTCAGAAATGACTTCTTCTTGACAGAGAATATTCTATAATCACGCTCCTGTGTGCTTTCTGTGTAGCTCCCTGTACTTGAGAGTCATTTTGAGATTTAGCGTTTACTGAGTGCTCGCTGTTCTCTCTCTCTCTCCGTGCAGGAAGTGGCCTCACGCTGGAAGGAGCCGTGCCGTCGGAGCAGGACAGCCAGCCCAAACCGGCTAAACGCGCTCGCACCTCCTTCACCGCTGAGCAGCTGCAGGTACGACGCCCTTACGCTGATAACATCAGAATCTTTATTTTTAACGAGTGATTAGAGTTTGAAAAGAGTGCTTTGGGTGGGTAATTGTTTGCAACGCTGCATGTGCAGGTGATGCAGGCTCAGTTTGCGCAGGATAACAACCCTGACGCTCAGACGCTGCAGAAGCTTGCAGACATGACGGGACTGAGCAGACGAGTCATACAGGTGCGAGATGCTGACGTGTTTTCTGCCTTCTTCTCTTTCACTCACTATCTCTTCATTTCTCTGAACGAGGCTTCTCATTCTTTAATGAATAAAACATTGCAATCGTTAGTGAACTGCTGTGCTGTAAGAGGAATGAAACACTCTGTGTTGTGCTGTTGTAGGAAAATGATCAACGTTGGCTTGGTAACAGTAACCCGGCTTGTTGTTGACTATTTTCTTTCGACAGCATGTCATCCATGGAGCCTGTCTCATTGGGTAAAGTACGATGGAGTAGGAGGTGAGACAGCTCTAACTCCTGTGCTGGGGTTTTTTGCAGGTTTGGTTTCAGAACTGTCGAGCGAGACACAAAAAGCACACGCCGCAGCACGGCGGCCCTCCTCAGGCCCACCCACAGGCGCGCATGCCCCCGTCGTTGCCTGACGAGCTGCATTACTCGCCCTTCGGCAGCCCGGAGAGGGCGCGCATGGTGGCTCTGCGTGGCTACATCGACAGTGAGTGACACGATCCTGTATCCTGTAAAGCAGAACCACAAGCGCAGAATTTGTGCGTGTATTAATCCACTGTTCTTGTGTTTGCAGGTCATCCATTCTCAGTGCTGACCACACAGAGTCTCCCCCACCAGGCCATGTCTCTGCCGCAGCTGCCCCTCAGCCGCTAACGACCCCGCCACATTGACCCCTGACCCCTCAACCCTGACCTCCCGCTCTTGACTTCCGTCCTCTCTTCAGAGGTCGCCTCTGGCTGAAGGACAGGGTCACCGTCCCCGCGTGCTCTTGACCTCTGACCTCACGAGGAGAGGGGGCGTTTCCTCCTGCCTTTCATTGGACAGGATTTTCCTCACCTGCAGGCGAGTCTCACACACCTGTGAGCCCTTAGCGTCGGCCCGGGACCTCGTTATCAAGAACCAAGACCAGGATTTGGACCTCTAATGTGCACACTGAAGAGTTCGACTGCTCAAACAATTCACGGTTCTTACTGCAGGATTAAAACAGTAAAGACGTGAGACCTGTGGAGCGAGACCCGGAACGTAGCAGGAAGTTTCATCTCTCGCTCTGAAATAAAAAACACAAAAATAAACAACAACAAAAAAAAAACCAATTGGTGATTACTTGTCGAGTATCGCGCTGGATCTGTGCGTTTGTTCCCAGGTGTTTACATGGATCTATAACACAGACTGCATGTGCCACCCCTCTGTCTCTCTCTCTCTCTCTCTCTGCTTCGGATGGATTTATCAGTGAAAAGCCACTTTCGCTGCCTGCTACCATCTGCGTCTCCGCTCCGTCAGGCGGACAGAAACCCACAGAGCCTGATCACTGCCCGGACGCGGCGGCAGAGTTGAACTGCTTCACAAAATACACATCTGATATCACTGACCAAGGACGTGCGAGACGACGTGGAGGCAAAAAATATCTTACTTGATACTTGAAGGCGCTTTTCAGAGAAAACAATCATGTAATGTATCATCATATTTAGAGGTTGAAGTGAACTGCAGTGCCACAAGATGAAAAACCAGAAGTCTAAATCTTGTTTAAAAAATGGTATTAAATCGGTATAGAATAGCAGTCTACCTGTTACTGTAAGTACAAATGGAGTCAGTCAGTGTTATAAAAAGTCACAATGCTCACAATAACTCAGAAAAAAAATACTGCCCTGATTTCAACATGCACTGGCTGGGTCTTGGTAAGAGATTAAAAAGGCAAAACCTTTTTTTTTTTTTTTTTTTTTTTGATAAAATGATAAAGTGATTTTGAATTTGCAAAAACAGGAGGTTTATCAGAAAAGGCATTATTTTTATTATCAAGCTGTCAGTGTTGTACCCAGAGAGTAGGAAGAGATGGACAGAAAACCGAGTACATGTAAAGAAAATTTTAAATGTACATGTATTTTTTATTTAAGTCGTGTCCTGCCATGAAATGGGAGCAGAATATGTGTGTGTTTCTCTGTTTTTTCGCTGATTTTGTGTCTGCCATGTTAGCTTGTGCCTCAGTTCCTGTGAGCGTGTAAAAGCGGCTCAGCCCGGACTCTGACGTGGCGTGGGGCAAAAAAACAAACAAAAAAAAAAAAAACTAAAGCTGTAGCTGTCACTAAACTGTATATTTGTATTGCGGAGTATGCTTGTGTGTTCTGAGCTCGGTCGTGGGGGAGGACGAGGACGAGGACGAGGACGAGGATGCAGACGAGGCCTCGACGTTCTTGTATTTATTGAAACCGATATTAGCCTGTAAAGCACTTTTGCCCCCCTTGTCCCGTTGTCTGTTTTGTAAAATTGAAATAAATAAAATGAATAAATGAGATTAAAGATGGTCTTCGAGTGTTCCTTGAGTGCAAGCCATATCCGTACAGAGTGCACGCAAAAAGACAAACGTTCAGAGAGAGAGAGAGAGAGACGGAGAGAGAGAGAGAGCGAGAGAGATGGACGATCCAGAGCTCATCAAGCTCTCAGACACTGATTTACCACGAGCTAAATTAAAAACAGCTTCGGTCACTCAGTGGGAAAAGATATATCAGTCTCTAGATATATGTGTTTATCAGTCCATATGTTTATGTGAGAATGTACTGTAGAATCCTAGTGGGAGAAAATGTAGTGTATCTTTCCATTCTGTATTATTTAGTTCTGTGTGTGTGTGTGTGTGTGTGTGTGTGTGTGTACGGCGTAAAGCAGGAAGCAATCACAGGCCGATGGCGGCGCTGCCAGGCCCTTCACGGGTCAGCGTGTGCAGTAATGACTCACTCACTGATTCCAGCACCATCACACACAGGAAGTCACTGTCAGGCTGCATCACGGGGCTGATCTCCTGTCCCGGGTACTGTTTCAAAGGACACACACACACACACACACACACACACTTAAATCTAAAGGAGAGGTTAGGTCTGTTTTCTCAAAAGGATCATTTGTTGGATGGAAAAGTAGCTGTAATAGGTGTGCATGAATCTCACACACACACACACACACACACACACACACACACACACACTGCGCATTAAGATGTAAAACTCTAAAATGTGTCATTGTTGATATAGTGGTACAGGAGTCTCTAGTGTCAGCGCTGTGTAACACTTTATAAATGTGAGGGAACGACTGTTTGTAGCTACAATAATTGAGGTTTGAGAACAGGAATGAACCGGAACTGCGTACAGAGTATAATGCGTAATAAATAAATCACTAAATTCATAAATAAATGAAGATCCGCTGTAGTATAACAGGAATAAATCAGGATGATAAATAAAACCTCCTCTTTGTGTCAGGCTTGGATTAATTTTATGGAACAGCACACCGAGTTGTGTCTCATCCTTTCCATAAATATATATTATATTGTTGCTTTGTTTATAGAAAGTCTAAAAGTTTGTACACCCTCATAAAAAGAAGAAGAAGAAGACAAAGAAATGCAGTCTATAGGTAAGATATTTAGCGTGTTTGTTCTTTACAGCTGTTCCTCCGTTATACATACATGCAGCAAAATAGCACAAACTGTGGAACTTTATATATTAATAGTGACAAAATACAGACAGAAGAGCTTCGAGATGTTCTGAAATATCTGTTGTGCCTCACATTCTTCAAATCAGGTCTGAAGACACGAAGACTCACGACAACATTCGTTACTGAACAATTTCACTTTCAAGTCATAATTCCTTTTAGCCCTGCTTTGTTCTTGTTTTTTCGGAGGGCGCTCTTGTAAGACAGGGACACATTTCTCTTTCTTCCGCTAAAAAAACAACGAGGGAGTGCAAACTTCTGCAAAGCCTCATGAACCTGTTGTTTCAATGGTTTCGGAATAAAACTCTGCACCAGACCCGAGACGTGGATCAGCGCTGATATTGCTGTGAAACCAAAATAAATATCTCCAGTTGGCTTTTCTTCTTTGCACACTATTTCTTTATCTTTTACACTGCAGTTCTACATTTAAGAAATTACAACTTACATTTGAAAACCATGAAGCGTTACGATAAATTTTTTAACTGAGGCGCTCAAAAAGTTCACGGCCTCCGCAAAACTGCAGCTTTCACTCATTTCTTACAGGATCGAATCAAACGAATGATGTTTTTACTCGGACATCCGACATTTTTTGCTTGTATCGGTGTGATAACGGACAGACTGACGTGAAGTGAATTAGATTTTGTCCTTTAATAACATCTACTGCATTTTTCTATGAGAAATTAAGAGAAATGGTGCTATTCCAATACATTTGCTCAGCCTGTATGAAACTGACACGACTACAGAAAGTGTGCGCTCTGAACAAAGCTGCATTTTTGAAGATGTAAAGTTGGTTTTGCTGTTTTTTTTTTATTGCTTTCTGGTTTCGGTTTCATATTTTCAATCAGGAATAATTATTATGGGGCTTATTAATAAATTACTTCTGCAGATTCCATTCTACTAGGATTTCCTTTCTTACCACATGGATCTGCAATTTTCTCCCTGAGGTAAAGCTCAGCCAGGAGCGTGCAACACACACACACACACACACACACACACACACCTCCATTTGTCTTATTCTCCTTGTGAGGGTGTATTTTTCATTTAAAGCTGCAGTGCTTGCATGAAGTTAATATTGCCAGATATTCCTATACTTGTGGGATATTTGGTCCCCACAATAATACTAAAACACACACACACACACACACACACACACACACCATCATTTAACCCACCGCATCTCAAACCTGCTGCTTCTTCTAGTTTGAATAAATGAATATATAACCCAGCACTGACCCTCTTATCATCACGCCACATATTTGTTTTATGAACGGAATCCAATCCTTTAGATTTTAAGCACATTTTGCAAATCTGTGCATCTTATTTATTCATCTGAGCTATTAGAGATTTTTTTAGTTCTTTACTTTCCACCTGCTGTGCTACAGTGCAGAGCCAAAATAATTCATATCATAAACAGCAGTATTAAGCTTCAAGAAAGGTTTTAGTTGTGATCAGTCAAATTTGATTGCCATTCATTTTAATCTTCAAGATTAAAAATTAAACAAATAACTTCCCTGAACGCCATTTTAAAACCTGTAGATTTAGAATATATATATATAAATTACGCATGTTAAAAGAATAATATCTGCATCAGTTTAGTCACTAACTCTGCAATGGCTTTTAAATTCCTGAGAATCAATTATCAAGCAGAAATTTATTCAAATGTACATTACAAATAAGTTACATTATTCAAACTTACGTTGTGTCATTCTTGGGGACATCCCACAACCTCATCCCAGGCTTTCCGGCACGTCCGTGTGATCCACTCGTGCTCCTGATCGTCTGCAAAAGTGAATCAGTTACAGATCTTACATTTACAGTCACGTATTCTAACATTAAAGTAGCCCAAGCATGCTGTAATAAACCATTCAGAATAATCTCTACACAATCAATTTATGTTTGTTTTTAATACTAAAACTATTTAAACAGCACAGGAACCTCGCTAGACTTTTACACAAATAAGCTCCATTCAGATCCTCAATTCATCACTAATCATTTTCTCTAACAGCACTGCTATTACAGTATGGTAATACGTTATGGTTTCTGTAGCAACAGCTTGATCACATTGTTCAGCAGACGCATCACGGTGAAGTTTTCAGCAAAGAGAATATATGTTTATGTAACATTTATAGAAGGAGTCTCCAGTGTTTCTTTAAGTTACTTTAAGACATCTTAGGGACGGAGAGGTTTACGCTTACGTGAGTAACATGACAAGTTGCGATTTTTTGTCTTGAAGAGCGAGAATAAAAAGAGTCTGGTGAGGGAACAGGCTGCTGTAACGTATGTGAGAACAGGAACTCACTTGTCCCCTGGGTGTTCCAAACATGAAATGTAACTATAAATGGATAAACAAATGGCATGTTGTTTGTTAATCAATTAAAATAGTATAAAAGGAATCAAATGTCACTTTGTAACATTCTGCTGTATGAAAATAATAAACTTTGCATAAATAACACCGAGGACCTTTGTCTTTTATTCCTTACATAATTTGCATATCCTACGTGATTGGTTGAGGGCATATTTAGTGACATCACATACTGCTCCAGACATGACTCTGCGCTTAAATCAGTTTTATACATTATTAGTCAGAAAGAAAGTCTCAGTTGTGAATTTTTGATCTGTAGTCAGAAACATCAGTTAATCCAGGAAATGTAAATAATTTATATATTTTAAAGTCTGAACAAATCGACAGTACAGAATAAATAAATAAATAAATAAATAAATAAATATCCTCCTCACTTTTAGGCCTTTATGTAGAGATATTGCTAGTAATGCTGGTGTTGGTCAGAAATTAACGCCCCCCCAACAAAAAAAAAAAAAACAGGAGGCCATGTGTCAATCTCATCATTCACGCGCAGTTAAGGCAATTTCCATTTTTTAAGCGAAGGATTAAGAGCACCATTATGAAAATACTCTCTTCACGAGCCACTCGAGGCAACAATCAATCGCTGCTTTTCTCCCTGAGATGATTCCGTGAGGAGAAAACAGTGGCTAGCAGTGGCGCTGCTGCTGCTGCGGGCTTTTCTCTCCTCCTCCTCTTTTCCTTTAAATAGAAGAGGAAAAAAGTGAAAGGAGTTGCTAATTGCGGCGCGAGAGGTGGCCGCCGTTGCCGGAGCTGAATCACGCTCGCGCAGCTGCACGCACTTGAGCGCCACACCCCCACCCCAGCACCCCCATCCCTCTCTCCCTCCACCCCTCCCTCTCTCACTCAACACCCTGCACACAAAAAAAAAAATTCGGAGCGCACCAGGCCCCATTGTGGAGAGCGAGCGGGGTCTCGAGCCCTCCTCTGATTGTCCGTAATTGCGCGCGATGGCCCCTAAAAACTGCCTCTCTAACGCGCCCCGCGCGCCACTTCTACCTGCCTATAGGCCTTCGTGCCGCTTATGCCGGTGCTGCCGACCCGCGCGCGTGTAAACGACACGTCATTTCATTACTATTTTAACGCAATTAATAGGCTCCCGCGCGGCTGAATGTGCGCCGGGGGTCGCGCCGCAATTACACCCTGGCGCTCGAGCGCGCCTGTGTACGTTAATGGGTCCAGAAATTTGCGCATTTTCATATTTGCGGCCAAATTGCCCTCTTGAGGCTGATCGTTTCCCAGGCGTTTACCGACGCGCTATAATTCATAGGCTAATCTGGCTGTGTTTCCGAGCACAGGTGGCCTCGCGCTGCTCACGTTAAAGCCCAAAAGGAACCCCGGATGGACTTTATGCTTGTTGGGTTGCTGGTTTTTTTTATCCGCCGCATTTAACGGCCCGCAAATAGTCACCTTGTGACATGCAATTTCAATATCAATAGTGCTTTGTGAATGCGGAGGAGTTAACAAGCACCATGTTCTACAGCAGGTTAAAGAAAGAAGGAAAAAAAGAAAGAAAGAGAGGAGCATGAAGAATGCAAAGCAACACATTCAGTGCATGTTGCTGCAGAAGCGTCTGAGAGGGAAACAGCAGGGAAATGTAATAATGTATAAGTTAGGAAATATAGGGTGAATAATGCTCAAGCGTCCCTTACAGAAAAGGCACGTGCACGAACTTCGCGAGTAGTCAATCACGTGGTTTTTTAAACAAGTCACACCTTTCCCGCGTGCAGTGGACGTCTCACATGCATGTATTTTTTATTTCCACGTGTGATTAATTGATTTTCACGTTAATTTTTCACAAGTGGAGCACGTGGTTCTATATTCACACACTTGTTCGCATGACGACAAACGTGTTTACTTCACGAATTCGCATCACGTGCAGTTTCAGGGTGGGAAATACACGTGATAGAGGATTGACCGTTGTCAATAACCACTCTGAACGAAGAAGTTTGCATCTACCCTGGTTTCTGGTCAAAAATGTAAAAAAAAAAAAAAAAAGTAATCTCCATTTTTTAATGTAACTAATAATCCCATTCTTCCTGCAGTCATTTTATCGAGCTCAAAAGTTTGCATCCTTTTTTTACATCCTTTAATTTATCTGAATGTTTCCTTAAACTCAATCCCACACACTCGCACAACAACTGAACTTTTCTTTATTTCTGGAATGGTACCATCATGCACTTGCACCTTTGGCTTCTATCTTTGTCCTAGAAAGGTGTAGTGTCCATTGTTTTTGCACAGTTTATCTCCCTAAAAGTAATTATGGCCCAAGCATGTATCTTAAATCATATGAAATGTCACTTTATCCAGGTATTATCAGGTGAAAGAAACATACTAAAGGTCAGAGTGCAGTTTTATAATGTATGAAACGTTTAAACATGCTCAAACTCTCAAAATAATAAGCTCTCCCATGCCCTAAACTATAAAACAGGCCATTGACCATGCTGGAGAAGATGATTAATGGATGTAATGAAGTGTTTATGCACGCAGTTAAAGTAAAAACAGTACAAACACATTCAGAAATGGAAGAAACACAGAAACACACAGACACAAGCAAAGAGTTGATGAGCAATATAAGTGGAAAAAAAACAACCTGCCAGAGTCTGTAAAGGCAAACAGAATAACAGGACACATTCAGATCATGGTCAGAAAAATCCTGCCGGTTGTTTCACGGTTACCTTCACCATTGTTGTGTCTCTGAAAGCAAACTCACATTAAATGTCTTGTAGAGAGTGCACAAAGATATTGTGTGTGTTCTCACATCAACACACTTTAAAACAACTTTTGTAAAGGAATCAGAATCAGTAACAGTGTCGGTATCGTGTATCACCTGGTACTCAGAGCTCTGATATCCATACTGTATTAAACATTTGCGCTTTCTAAATTATACACAATGTTTTGATGCCCACATATGAAGACAATAAAGGATTCCTTAAGGGTTCTCTGAAAGTCTAATACACTTTGGAACGCTTTGCAAAAGAAAAACTCTCTATTTTTTGGTTCCTACAAAACCTTTAACCCTTAATTCGTGTTAGCCGTACTTCTAAAACTGCAGACAAACAAGACACGCAAATTGAAAGCTCCTACAAACGTGCCTGCGCTGTTATTTTATTTCCAGCCCATGTCTAAGTGATTAGACGAAGCAGGGCTCGCTGTCCTCCGGCGTCTCTCCTTTCTCTGCTTAATGCTGGTAATAATTCGTCACTCAGTCTCTGCGCTGAAGCCCTCCAGCGAGACGGGAAGCTCTAATGGCACCTTGTTAAAAGGTGTTTATCTTAATCCCTAAAATACACTCAGAAGGAAAAGTGTTTCCTTCCAAACAGAGCTGCACTTGCATTAATGGCCTGGAGATCACAGCGAGTTCGTAGTGGAAGAAGCGAGAGATCCTCACGCTAGCAAGCCACAAATGGGACCTTCATTTGCGAAGAATGCGTATCACACGGAGCTGCGATTTCAGACACAAAGCGATGACGCAGAACTCTCGATTCTATGCAAATCAGCTTCGACTGGAATAAAACTAAAACCCAAACGAATGGTCTAGTCCTAGGGTGTGTGTGTTCCGACGCTTCTTCAGTTCTACTAGCATGACTTTACTTCCCATTTGACTCAAAACAATAGCAGAAAATTTCGAACCTCAATATGGTTTCATTTGATCCTCTCCTCATAGCTCTCATTAAATGTGTATAGAGACATTAGGAAGAAAAAGAAAGTTTGCAAGGAAGTCGCAGAGATCTGTGGTGCCTCGGGTGAGTGTACTGCGTGTAGCTAATACTCGCTAATAATGTGATAACGAAGCTAGTACGAAGGCTAACAAACGTAAATCAAATTAGTATGATCGCTAGGTTCTACACAAATTAAATATCAGCTTTAGCTATGAAAAAAAAGCGCAGCACAAGCCACGCCCACAAGAGACGAACTAGAGACAAGAGTCACAAGCGACTTGTTATTTGCTAGTGTGAACGCAGGTTAAGCAGGCCTGTAAGAAAGCTTGAGCTCGGGCTCGTCCTGTTTTCGCTGGCAGCAAGGGCGAGCGGGAACCTTTCGCTTGTTTCACAGGAAAAATTACTTTACAAGCAGGAAACCTGGACAAACAGTTCAGCAACAGAGCTTTGGGAAAAGAGCCAGAGACTCTAAACATGGTTTCATAATACATAAATCAGTTCCATTATTACTACAAGGTCCATGAAAATATTGCGTTCTTACACTAACAATATGCAGCCTAGCAACACACACACACACACACGCACACGCACACACGCACACGCATGCACACGCACGTGCACGCACACACACTGATCTTCTAATGGGCTATTTACAGTCAACTTTCATCATCCCGTCTTTTCTGACTGAATGTTGTAAACTAAAACTTTTCCGAATAGAATACAGGATAATACAGGATCTGTTTTACTCTTTTATAGGCTGACGAACCGTCATACTGCTGCAGACAACATACTAAATCAATAATCTGAGAATGAAAAAATGGAAATGAAAAAAAAAAACCCCACTTCACACAATTTCCCTTCAACCCAAAACAGCGTCCTTTGGAAAAGACGTGCTTGATGTCTAAGTTTTGAATCTTTGGAGCTCATTAACAATAAATCATGTCGTAATATTTTATATTTACGCATTTAAGTTCAAATTTGAACTTCATTATCAGTCTATCAGGGCCCTATTTTTCATACTTCGGATTTTCTATTCTTTCCAAATTCTGATCTGATCATTCCAAAGGGGACAAATCAGTCCTTCAAAACGCACCTCAGAATGTTTTTGCCCCGGAAAGAACTGATATATATATATAAAGACTCGAAACCTGATCAGCGGGTCATCACTGCGGAGACCTGGAAAGGCCATTAAAAGTTTTCTTTTCTTTCTTGCAAACAATTCAGTGGCTATGGAATAATAATAAATCAGAATCAGAAAATCCTAATGAATAAAGTTTCAGCTACTGTATTCATCATCAATTTACAAACAGATCACTTCACATCACTGGCCTTTTTAACACACTCAAAGCGCAAACTAAATTAATCCAAGGACTCCCAATAGACATTACACAAACCTATATGATTTAACTAATCATATAATCTTCTTCATGTTCTCTCATAGTCTGCTCTGTAGCAGGTTTGTGCTTACAGACTTGTTGTCTTGGTAACAAATCCAAGAACAGCTTCAAAGGCCAGACAAATCTATGGTAGGATCAACAACAATCCAGCTAACTCGGTAATCCGTGGACGAAACAACAGGCCGCAGCTTTCAAATCTCGGGGCGGGGCCTAGGGGATATGATAATACCATAATATTAAAAAAAAATTCATTTGATTTAAGCTGTCTCTTAAGATTAGTACTCACCGCACTGTACTGGATGATCTCAATAAAATCTTGGCCGAATACACGACCAAAGAATTCTTTTAGGATGTACAGCAAAGACAAAGCTCAAAATAATACATAGTAAACATGTCTTAAGATATTTAGTCATATTAGAGGTTACACTGTGTCCTAAAGCAGCACATCAGCACATCTGTGAATCATTTTTGGTTTGAGGAAGAAATTTAAAACTAAAGATTTTGGGTGACTTCCATTACTTATTGGCGTAATTAGATTTAAAACTAACAGAACAAGCGCTAGACACTGAACACGTTTCATGCAAAAGGCTATATTTGGGGTTAACAGAAAATTGTGCACATTGTATTTATCCTGAGCCGGGGCCTGGCTGTCTAAAGGCAATGTGAAGTCTAGCTAAACCCATGTTTATGACTGCACCTCGTCTCGGAGTGGTTAACGGCGACGTGAAGCTCCTACACACGTTGCTTCATCACACTCTAATGCCTCGTGTTCTAATGACGGGATCTTGGCAACGATCCTCGCGTTACAGAGCGTCTCTGCTCAGGGTGGAACCGCAGTAATCATCTGTCCTTCCTCTAAACGCCTCCCTGGCACGCAGGAGAACACCTCTCATTTCAGAGGAACATCCAAGATCCTGAAGAGCAGTGCCAGTGTGTGTGAGTGTGTGTGAGTGTGAGGCTGTTCACCATAACAAGGCCTTATTTGTTGACGGACCGTTCACACACACTATGATGCTGTTATTCAGAATCGCGTGTATCGGAGCATAAACCTGTAATTGGCTTGCTGTGGTGTGCTCGGGTTTTATTTGACACTGCAGCGATCATGAAGAAGACATCAGACTGCAATCACGGTCCTTAATGTGCGCTGCAGTGGATAAAACTAGCGATTTTACATTTATTTATTAAGCAGACATTCTATTTAGAGTGAAGACGAAGCCGATGTCAGTTTAACCCAGTCTCATTTTTTAGTTTTGATGATAAACGGTAGTAGCTGTAGTAGCTACAGTCTATCTTCTATAGATAATTAGGTAAAAACAAATTAATTAACGCACTAATAAGTGTGAAAATCGAATCAGTTGTTGATTTATGTACTTGTCACGTGCTCGGTTTCAAATTAGCGTCGTTCTCAGATTAGCCAACAGTACTAGCAGTGTACACTAGTTAGAGTTAGGCGAGTGTCACCGAAAAGCTCTGCTACTTCCTTCCAAGATTTATTTTTCTTCCTAACATCTCTACACATATTAAGTGAGAAGTTGTGTATGACAGGATGAGAGGAATCCATGATCAGAAGTTTGTATTATACAGGAACCTGACTGCAGGTAGGAACTGTAGTTGTGAGTGGGGAACTAAAGAAAGGTCGGACCACACTCCCACCACAGGATTGGTCGAAGGAATCTTTCGAGCCAGTTGTTTGGATCTGACTCATAACTGCACCGTTCCTGATTTGCATAGAACTGAAAAGTATCTCAGCTCAAATGTTATGTGTCATGCTGTAACCACAGCTCGGTGTCGTGGTGTTGCTAACATCAACAGGGATGAAGAAAACTACATGAGTAACCTATTAAACTTTAGTTTTGGGTCACAATGTTTCCTTAAAAGCATTTCTAAAGGCTCTAACAGTGACTCTCAGCTGGCAGTTTGACCTCCCAACCCTCTGGTCATGCTGTTGAAGTAGCACTAATAGGCAGGGGCTGTCTGGCAGCGTGACAGGGAATCTGTACGTGTGGCCGCAGCAGCAGCAGGTATGCGAGTGACTCATATTCCCAAACAAAAAAACACATTCTTCTCCGTGCCTCCGATACTCGGCTCTGTGGAGATCCCTCAGGGTTTCCTCCGTCCTGCTTCAGTGTTTGGCCCCGAGCCGGGGCATTTCCTCGAGGCTTCCTGCCCCGGTTCGGGCTGCTGCTCCCTGTGCCGGCTGCCTCCTGTCATCCCCGAGTTTGTCCGTCTTTCCTGTCCTTCCCTGATGGTTCCCCCCCGCTGGGACAGGGGTTCCTCTTCAGCGGTGGCTCGGTGTGTGTGTGCCTTCCCTCGACCATCCCTTATCCTGGAGGGAAGCCACCGGCAATAAATTCCGTCTTCACACCCATTTCGACAAATAGACCTTCACCTCTGTGTGATAAAAATACCTCTGTGCTTTCTCGCACAAAGACTAAACAACAGTGGAGAGGCATACGACAAAAATACATTTAGAACATATTAGAAAATGGTATTTGATAAATAAAAGCCGTCTTACTCAGAGCGAGCTCAGTTTAAAGTGATTCTCATTATCATTGTGTTCCATCTGAGGTTTCGGATCTTTGGGAATCTTCAGCTCTTTCTGTGAGTAGAAGCTTAATAAAACGTTACAGCAAAAAAAAACACCCTTTTCCTAGTTTTCCACCTAATACAAATGTTGAGGGTTGTTTATTTACAAAGCTAAAGTAGCTAACAACCAGTGAAAGTCTAGCTAGCTTCAAATGTCTCAGTTAAGCTCCATAATATTGTTAAAGTTGTTCAACAGAATGGAGAGTTTGCATTGGCAAATTTAAAATTCAAAATGAAACACACGGTGTTTTGGTAGAAATTCATCTGTAAACAGGGAGGCGGGCTTAGGGAAGGCAGAGTGATTCCAAACAGAGCTAAAAAACCTAAATAAATGTTGGTGGGCCATGACGGTGGCCTCATGACCTCCCGGGGTTCAGCTACATGGTGAAGAGTAGGTAATATTTATAGATGACAGGAAGTCACACTGTTAGTGTTATGAACAGGACTTCATTACACTAATTAATTGTTTCTTATCTTGCTCCTGACCACTCCCGAAAGAACACTGACCAATCCCACCCGCTCTTTAAGAAATACTGACCAACCACGCCCATCCCAGAGGAATACTGGCCAATCCTATTTCCTCTCCAGTGATTAATCCCTTCCACTTATAAAGGAAAGTAGATTAATCCTATGATTAATTAAATAAACCCTATGAAGGATTGATACCACCCTCTTCTAAGGAATTCTGACCAATCCAATGTGCTCGACAAGGAATTCTGACCCAAAGGAATATTGAGCAATCCTATTTGCTCACCAAGGGATTCTGGCCCATCCCACCCACTTTTGAAGGAATTCTGACCAATCTCAACCACTCCTGAATGAGTTCTGATTAACACACACACACACACACACACACACACACACACACACACACACACACACAATGGAATAATGACCAATCCCACCCTCTCCTAAGGAATGCTGTCTAATCCTACCTGCTCACCAAGGAATTCTGACCAATTCCACCTGTTCCTTAAGGAATTCTGACCCAAAGGAATATTGAGCAATCCTATTTGCTCACCAAGGGATTCTGGCCCATCCCACCCACTTTTGAAGGAATTCTGACCAATCTCAACCACTCCTGAATGAGTTCTGATTAACACACACACACACACACACACACACACACACACACACACACACACACACAATGGAATAATGACCAATCCCACCCTCTCCTAAGGAATGCTGTCTAATCCTACCTGCTCACCAAGGAATTCTGACCAATTCCACCTGTTCCTTAAGAAATTATGACCAACCCCCATCCTAGAAGAATACTGACCAATATTTTCACTATGTGATTCTGGCCAATCTCATCCACTCCTGAAGGAATTCTGGCCCATATCCCCACTCCTGGAAGAATATTGACCTTATCTTGACTGCTTCTGAAGGAATTCTAGCTAATCCTCATACTACTGAAGGAATTCTGACCAATCCGTTCCACCCCTAAAAGAATTTTGACCAATACCCTCCAGTCCATGTGGAATACTATCCAATTCCACCTTCTCCTGAAAGAATTCTGATGAAATTTTCTTTACTCGCCAAAGAATTCGGACCAATCTCACCTGCTTCTGAAGGAATTCTAAGCAATCCCACCCACTCCTGCAGTTATTATTGTGTTTGCACATGCCTGCAATACTTTCCAACCATCCACGTTGGTTCTGTTTCCAAAAATATAAACACATCAGTAATTTGTCCACAGCTAACTGCTCAACGTGTCCTGCTGCAGAACTGAAGCTATTCCTGACGAAAACCTGCTGAAAAACTCTATTTACAACTGAGGGATCAACGCAGCTCCGAGGAACGTCCACAAAAGTTTGACACACGTGCTCAAGATGTGCTCGTGTCTCTCGGATAAAATGACCGCACGCATGTGAGTGAGGTCTAAACGCTGAGATCATCAGGTAATCCATCTGGAGTTCCATACAGTTACTTCAGACAGGCTTTACCAAACTACGGTGGAAAACACAGCGAACTGCCAAGTGGTTGCAAATGGAAAGTCAGAATCGTAAACACACACACACACACACCTGAACACACGCTGATCAAAGTGATGACGAAGGAGTATTGTATTATCTTTTACTGAGGTAGTCTATAAAACCCTGACATATTCTGTCAGTGAAAATTGAACTAATATCTCAGATACGGCTTATTAGAAGCACATGTTGGCTTCATATACACAAAAGCATCGAACCGCACACACATACAGTATACACGGGCCCAAACTGAGTGTGTGTGTGGGTGTGTGTGTATCATATTTAATTCCCAACCTTTCCCTAATCCAGGACATGGCCTGGTGGTGTGCCGATATGAAGCTCTGGCACAGGGAGCGGAGTTGCTATCTGCGATCCTGACATCCCAAATTCCCTTCAAATCACAAACCGGGCATCGTACATGGTGAAAAAAAATGTGTTTTACATTTGGCTTTTTTGGAGACACGGCTCAAATGACTGCTGTGGAGAAGCATGTCAGCATGTCAGGCAGCGAGAAAGGACCTACCCTGGAGTTATGGTGTGATCGTAATCTTCCTGCCCGAGCTTTCACTCTGAAATGAGTCAGTTAGACAGCGGTGGCTCTGCGGTTACGCTCCTGCACTGCTCACTGGAAGGCTCCGAGTTTTAATCCCATCTCTGACAGCGTTATTGTGTAATCACATGAAACATTCTGGCTCTGTTTACACCTGGGCATCGGAGAAGTCTTGGATGCGCATTGAACGAGGACGAGATTTCCAATTATTATTCCTCGTTTTTAGTGGTTTTATAAACAAGCACCAACAACTGTGATATTTCTGAGCCATTTTTAATCTAACTTTTTTTTTTGGTTCGATTTTTAGAGACAGATGAATTTGGACTTATATAACATATAACATGGATAAATTAGTCACAGATTTCCTCTTGAAGTGGCTGAAGCAACCCTGAAATACAAAGAGATCAGAATTTGATGCAACAAAGTGCTTCTGAGGCTGTAATAGTATAACAGGTACTGTATCGTATATACATCTGTTACTTGGACGATATATTTTTAGGGGTGAAAAACGTTTTCTGAGGGTTCTTGGACTGGTTAACTAAACAGATTGTACCTCTTTGAAAAGGATCGCTGTTAGACAATCTATTTAGGATGCTAAATGGAAAAGTGTTTCTGTAATGATGTAAAAAACTTTAATTATGTGTGGGACGTGCCTGGAACTGTTAAGTGGTTATGTTTAAATCTACTGTTTCTCTTGTACTTTTCGACATTCATATATCCTGTATAAGTGTATGTTGTGTGAACAGGCATTCAGTCTTACACACTAACACACAATCCTGTTACCAGCATTCCTGAGAAAACTGCCTGTGTAATCCGTGACGACTCTAGTGTTGGGATCGTAGAATCCGTCTCCGCAGTCGTAGCAGCCATCAGGGATGACAGGAGGAAGATCGCCGTTAGTCAGCCGAGATTCTCCTGATATCACAAAACAGCAGCTGTTTCAGAAAAGCAGCTTTGTGATGAAAAGAAGTGCAGTTATATAATGAAAAGTTACCTTAGGATGAACAATGAATGTTGCACATTTTATCATCTTCATCTTAATTGCAAATTAGAGCTGAAATCAGGAGAAATAACAGATCACATGGACTATTTACCTGCAGGTTTGATTCCATGACATCTCTCGGGGTAGAAAGCTCGATCGTAGCCATCACAGTAATCCCAGTCTGTCTCTACATACTCCAGCCCATCAGGGAAGGTGTAGTGACCCTGTAAGTGCAATTGTCATTTAGTATATTATCACACTTTATACCAAAGCGCTGCTGAGTTCTGGGTCCTGCTTGGCAAGAAAGCGTTAATTAATTCATCTAAAACACCTGATTCAACACAGGAAGAGTTGTTAATAAGCTGATTAACTGCATCATGTGAGTGGGAGAAGGAAAACATTTAAAAGTGTAGTACAGGGGGATCTCCAGGACCAAGGTTAGGAACATGAAGGGTAATAAAAAGGCATTTAAACCTAGTTTATGATGTCTGACACGTTGGACCCCATGTTACAATGTTATTCAACTACTAAGAAGAGAAAAACCACACGGGAACCTGTTTGCATATTCCATTTTCCCAGATTCCCTCATATTTCCCTTCATTAGGAAAGTGCAGGACTCCTTTTCCATGAAACATGCCATCCTTCATCTCCCCTTCATATCTGGTGTGTGTGGGGAGTGTGTACACTCCTCTGCCCTCCATCCTAAAACGGACAAGATAACTCATTATGATTTTGAAAATCATTATACAAAGACTGTAAAAACTCACAACCATGGCTTAAACACCATAATAAGAAAAACAGTGAGGAATGTCTTGAGCCCTGCAATAAACAAGTACAGACCCAAATATTTTGCCTACATGGCCTTCTTTAAACGTATAACAGTCTGACATATCTTTAATCCTTTATTAATTAATTTATTTTTTTAAACGATAAAGTGCTTTAGACGTCTAAAAAACATATTTTACCTGCCATTTCTGTAAGTACCATCGTAGCTGCTACCTGTAAACTCCATTGAGCCGACGCAAACATACTGGCGTTTCCATGGAAACACTTGGCCAATCAGGAGAGTCGCTTAACATTTAAACGAGTGAGAGCATTTCTACAAATTATTAACTCGCTAATAAGGACTTTCAAAGTTTACCTAAACTGAAAATAAATGCATCAGAAAGAAATTATACGGAAAAAAATAGTATTTTTTATTTCCAGACTCGAAATACACGTCGTCGCACAACACCTGCGTCATACACCAGCGCCTGAATTAAAAAAATACATATACATGTATGTCGCGCACGCGCATCTCACTGACCTTCCATTGAGTCTTACCGTCATCCTGCAACGGAGTTCTTTTCTCGCCTGTATTCAGACAACTCACGCGCACATGAAAGCTTTGACGTGATTGGCTGACTCATTGTCACTGTGGCCTATTAGCCAATCCTAGCGCAGGAGGCGGGATTCCATTAGGAATACGGGTGGGGGAAAGATAACGCCGCTGACCGGGACGTTAAAACGGTTAGCAGCGAGTGGGCTGTTAGCTTTGTTTTTTTAATTAGGTTTGGCTTATTTGTGAGTCAGAATAATGCCCGGTCAGGTTGATGTTCCGACGTTGTCGGATTTGAGCGTCGAAGAGGTATGTTTATCAAAGCTAAACCATCTTCAGGTTTAAACTTGAAAGCAAAATGGTGCTAGCTAGCTGCTTAGACATGAGTTTGGGCTAAGATAGCTAGCTAACTAGCTTATACGTCTAATATAGTATAGCATAGTATAGTATAAGGTAATATATTACATAATTTGCTTAACCTGTGCTCCTTTTATAAGCCGTGTGGATAAATGTCCTGTTTTACCTTTGCTAGCCAGTTGTTATTAGCAGCTAACTCACTGTCCATTCTGTGTGTTATATAAATCATAATATACAAAAATGTTTTGTTCATAATTAGTAATTGTTCATAAACACTCTTAAGCCCAAACATTGCCTTCTAAAAGGAATATCTGTCTTTCAGAAAACCTAGCTTGTTGAAAGTATACAGCAAAGGGTTGTTGTATTCAGTATGCAAATGAAGCGATGAATATTAAAATGAATTTGCATATGACAATTTATGCATTTCATTCAGAATGAACACCTCTGATTATTTACTGCATACTGCAGCGCTCTGATTGGTCACAAGGTGTTGATTAGTTTCCAGTAACAGCGGGTCTGACAGGAGTGCAGCGTGATTGGTTCACTTTGTTCAGTGAGTCGATTCGGAGTCGAATCACTTTCTCACTAGGGGTCATTTGGAACCAAGAACACCTGTTAATATGTGGGTTTGTTTTTTTGGTTTTTTTAAAGGTAAACGTCTCGTCTGCTGTCCTGAAGGCCGCTGCACATCACTACGGCTCGCAGTGCGATAAACCCAACAAGGAGTTCATGCTGTGCAGGTGGGAGGAGAAGGACCCTAGGAAGTGTCTGAACGAAGGGAGGAAAGTCAACGAGTGCGCGCTTAATTTCTTCAGGTACTCTCACTCCTCACATGATCACAAGACTTTTTTATTGGACTTTTATCGTCTAGGTGTTTCTGTAGCTTGTGAGTAGAGGTTTTGAGGTCTCGGGGCGAGTGCATGTCTCGGTTAGAGCTGCTTCGTCTGTCCTGATTTTTAAACCTTGCGTAAAACTCTCATCTGGTGAGCAAAATTGTTGGATTTTGTTCTCTGGGGGAAAAAAGATGCTGTGTAATTTTTTCCAAAACAGCTGTTTTTATGCGCTGTTCTGCAAGGAACAGAATTAATCATGCACGTCCTAATCCCATAATGAATAAAAAGAAATAAGCAAATAAGTGCACATTATGAACTGAAATGGAATATAAATAATGAAATGGGGTGTACATAAAAAAAATTTATTAATATTGTTGGTAAATCGGCTTTGTGATCATTTTAAAAAGATAAATAAAATTAAATTGAGGTAAAAAAATTTTTTTAATGATTTCTAAAAGAATGTACTGAACTTAACGGATTGATTTTTTTTTTTTTTTTTTTTTTGTAATGAATTTTGAAGCACAGTAACCAAAGAAGGCTGAACTTGTAGGAAAATTTTGCTATAATTTACAAAGTTATTCAAAAATAAACAGTTTTAACATTTTAATTCACACATTCTTTGTTGTCTAGTGTAGAATAAAGACACGCAGCTTCTGTTGTAATATAGCGAGTAAAGGTAAGTAAATGTTGCCGTATATAGCCCACGCGGTCCTCAGCCCTGGCCTGGTGACATTATCGCTATGCGTGACTAAATCCCGTAATTACGTGTCGAGTCTTCAGTGTCTGGTGGCTGTGTGTACACCCAGAGTGGAGCGGAGCGCAGTGCGTTGCCCCCCTGCTCGATTATGTGTAGGAAGTGGTCTGCTTCGTCTCAGTCTGGCTAATGGCAGGCGCTCGGCTCTAATAACACAGAGACGCCTCTGCACCGCGACTGGTGTCTGTCATTACAACACAAAACAGCTTTTTTTGGGGGGGACACGTACAGATCTAACCGCTGGCTGAGGAGGATGGAATAAACCATTCTGTCTACAGTGTAAACAAGCAGGACTAAGCGCAAACAGAGCGGAAAGGAACCTGCGTGAGCCGAGAGACGGGAACAAAAAAGAGCCATGGATCTAATTATTAACTGGCCGACGATCAAATCCAAATCCAGTTAATCTGCAGCTAAAATGGTGCTCACTGGGTTTAGCATGGAAAAATCTGGGGTTGTAATCGCAGTATTGTCCCTGTTCACACTCTGAAAGTTCACATGGGTGGGTTTTTTTTTATTCCTCATTGGCAGGAAGCTAATCTGGAAGCATTCCTTGTTGTTTTGTTTCTTCATCGCAAAACGTTCGGTTCTTGTGTATGGGTCCAGTGCAAAGATTCACAACGCTGCTAGTCTGGAACCAAGAAATGGCTTCCATGTTGCAGGTTCGCAGACTCCGGGAATCTAATTTTGTGAAAAAACGTGAAGTGTGTGACTGCACCGGGGACTGCACTGCCTTTAAAGACCGTCTCGGCCGTCTGGTCTTTTAAACCTGCGTAAAATAAAATCACGCCCATCTATGATGCAGCTTTAAATGGGAAAAGAAATTGCTCTATCTGTGATTGATTTGTAAAAGTCCTCAGCTCTCTCTGAAACCTTTCTGTTCGCTGCAAAGTGGTAACTGCAGTCCATTTTATAAAACCGCACTCATTTTTACGAATGTGCTCATCTGAGTGTGACGCTACATATTTCCATAAATATTTTTAACATTTAATAGTAGACAGGTTTAAATTAAAAGTACCAAAATGAAGATAATCTGCCTCAAAGAACATCGCGAGTCAGCAGGATTTTATCTAAACGCCTGTTTCACACGTACTCTTGTGCTGTAATAATTGTAGCTGATGTGTATAAGCAGTGCGAGGCCCCGCCCCCGAGGGTGTGAGCCCGCCCCTTCCATACAGCCCTGGATACACTGCCCATAAAACGTCTAAACGAACGTGTGATGTACAGAGTAAATGCAGAAAGATATAAAGCGTTCTCTTCACGGTCACGTGTGTTCGTGCAGGCAGATTAAGGGGAACTGTGCCGAGTCGTTCACCGAGTACTGGACCTGTCTGGACTACTCGAACCTGGCTGAGCTCCGTCACTGCCGCAAGCAGCAGAAGGAGTTCGATAACTGCGTGTTGGAGAAGCTCGGCTGGGAGAGACCGGAACTGGGAGACCTGTCCAAGGTCGGGCGCGCACACACACACACATACACACACTCCTCACACTCATATCTGACCATATCTTACTAACAACGTAGCAGAGATTCCTATCGTGGTGTTATGTTTTTGTGAGTGTTATAAATGTAAAATGTTATGCTGTAATACTTTGCTTTTGTTCTCGTATGAGTCTCTCTTCTGAGTCACCATCTTTCTCTCTCATTAACCTCCTCCACATCGTTAAAGCCCCTCTTCCACCTGTTGGTAATTGCATGCTTAAGCAGGAGTCTTTCTAGGTTCAATTTAAACGTTCAAATCAAACGCAACACTCTGTTTTAGGAAAATAATCAACGACAGCACGGTGCGCTGAGGCGGAGTCACTGTTGGCACCCTGAAGCTGATCATTTTCCTGTAACAGCATGTTGTAGGAAAGAGTAAACTCCGCTGTCCAGAAGGTGCCGGAAAACCTGCCACTGGAGACTCCTTCCATGAATGTCCATAAATGTACAAGTTCCCATGAATGAGTTGTTGCTATAGAAACGTATTAAAACAAGCGTGTTAATATGAACCTGAGGTTCGCAGCTAGCTAGCGAGATAGAGTTGTGATGCCTTGTCCAGGTGCTGAATCAAGCATTCGATCTTAAATTTAATTTATAAAAATCCTCATTTTTAGGATGTTCGCAAGTTTGCTCTCTGACGTGAGGATAAAATTATGTCGTTCTCCTCGTATAGCTGCGGTCCTGCGTGACGTCTGAACTGGAGTCCAGGAATGTTTCAGCACCTGCACATACAGTTTCTGTCATTGATCCATCCTCATTACACCCTCATTCTCTCTCTGCGTTGTCAGGTGACCAAGGTGGCGACCGCGCGGGCCCTTCCCGAGAACCCGTACCACTCGAGACCGAGACCCGAGCCCAACCCCGTGATCGACGCCCCGCTCGAGCCCGCCAAGTACGGCAGCCGTCTGTTTTTCTGGAACTGGTGAAGAGACGTTTCATTTCTTTTCCTCTGAACCTGCCGATGTTCCTCTCGGACATTTCCAGAACCCAACAGACGGGCAGTAGCAGAACCGGTGCTTCACCCACAGCACCCGTCTGCTATCCTACGTGTAGAAATGTATTAAATAAACACAGTTATTCATGTGTTGTGGATTAAATAAGTTTCATTCAAACTGGGCTTGTGGTTTTTTGTCTCATCATCTGGGCAAACAAACTTTATCATAGATCTCTGTAGGTGTGGTTATTTATCTATTTATTTATTTATTCATTTATTTTTAGAATGTACTTACGTGTTTAGGTAGTTGTTTAGTGTGGTATTCTATTAATATTTTTGAATTTTTTTTTTAATTTATCTATTTTTTGCTCTACAGTAAGTGTAGGGTTTTTTGGTGGTTGATTATGTATTCTTATTTCTTTATTTTTGTTTATCAGAGGGAGAGTTTAATGTTCTCGGAAACGCTAGACACTGAAACAAAACTTCACACCGAAGCAAATTATAGCATAATTCTGCAGTAAGTGTTCATATAGACACACATTCATTATTACGATAAATATTTGACACGCTGCATTCCATGGACGTGACTTCTCCATTTTTGCTTTATAGCTCATTGAATAGTGGAGTTATACTTTATTTAAAGGGTACAGATGTTAAGCGTTCTCACATTCATAACCAGTGATTAGACCCTCGATCAAGCAATTCCGGAGGATGCAGAACATCTGGAAGTGAGTGGAACCTACGATTGTTTCTACGCACTTCATGTTGATGCTTCATAAGGGGTTTTAAGGAAACTACCGCAGTGTTCTCTTCCACCACAGCGCTGCTGAATTCTGATTGGTCGGAAGGTGATTAATTTTCTATGACAGCGCCTCTGACAGTAGTGCAGGTTTATATTAATGCACTTGTTCTAATACGTGATTGTTTCTGTTCACACCCACGTTTGGATGCTCCACATAAGCTGGGAATGTTTATGTAACATATGGAAGGAGTCTCCAGCGTCAGCGCTTTGAGTTAAAGCTGCAACTCTTCAGGACAGGGGAGTTTACAGTTCTTTGCGGTTTCTTGGTAACATGACAAGCTACAGGTTTTTTTTAACTTATTAACTAAAAGAGAGGCTGGGGAGGGAACGACTGTTTGTAGCTGCTATAATGTGAGAATACAAACTAACTTAAGACATGAATAATAAATATAAATCATTCTAATCATTTGCGTATTGCTGTGGTATAAAAGGAACAAATCAATTGTGAACAAATATAATAAAGAGAGCCCTTGCTTAATTACAGTATTTTATATTTATTTATTTTATTATGTCACGATTTCTCAAGTTCACATGATCAGTTTTAGGGTTTTTTGGCAGATTAAAAAAGTATAACTTGGATAGCATCCATCATGAGTGTTTCTGTATAATCAGAATTCCATAGAGGCTGTAACATCTACCGCCTACATCACATCACATCTCTCTAAAATGGTTCTGTCCATTCTCAATAAAAATAAAAACTGGGATCTCAAAATAAAGTGCAGGTTAGTTAAGAGAACAAGCTGGCTCATAATAAGTTTAGTTTTAAATAATGTTTCTTGTGAAGTATCAAGAGCAAAATCAAGTTTTAAAGGAGGAACAGAACAAACAATTTGGGGAAAAATGATAATGGGTGGTCTCTGGGTTTGTGTACGAAACAATGCAGTTAAAAATGACCGCAATCAACCGGACATCGTGAAAACCTCAAGAACAAAGGACATAATAAGCCTTTATAAGGCTTTTTGAAATGATACATGTGAGTGTTTGAGGCGTGTGTGTTTCAGAGAATACACTGATTCATTCGCTATTGTGCCTCTAGAGTAAATGGCTTCATTCAGCTACAAATCAAGTGCAAATTTCCCCCCTTCTCCAAGCCCTGAGTAGTAGATGTATAGATGGATGTGTGTGTGTGTGAGTGTAAAACCAGACTGAGGCTGTGTAATGTCAGGGACCTCGAGGTTGGAGGTTCGGTCCCTTTGGGCCGAGGCCAATTTCCTCCAGCGCTCGGCTCTGACTTCCTGTTTCGGGCTCGGCAGCAGGAGTGTCTGTGCAACACAACTCCAGTTCAAAGCGCGCGAGCAGGAGAGCAGATCTGCAATGCCCTTCTGCTCAACTGCACCTCTCCAGACCACCTCGGGTCAACCGGCCCCACAGGCAACGCACGGCTTGACCCAATATAAATAAAACTAATGGGCAAAGCTCTGTTTTTCACCACTCTTGATTAATATATAGAAAATAGGCAAGGACCTTTTGGGGTTTTTCTTCTTTTTTTGGAAAGCCGATTGTGGTGGATCGAGTTTCACAGTTAATAGGGATTCAGGGATTCTCCAGCAGCTTGAGAAGGTGAATTAAGAGTAGGAAAAGATCCTATCATGTAAACCTGTGTTTATTTTGAGAGATTATAATCTAAAAGTAATTTGTGTGTGTGTGTGTGTGTGTGTGTGCGAGACAAGGCAAGGCAAGTAGCTTTTGGCTCATTGTTGCCCAAACGTACCACATCTGGTCATTTAAATGTTTACAATATTTTTAATGAAGCACAGTCATTTATTGTTTTGGACCATTTTTCTTACCATAAGACCATTTTTTGGTCCAAAATACACACTCGCCATGCCTGAACTCAACCAGATTTCTTTGCTGTTACCAGTAATGTTTTTTTTATTTAATTATATTTGATAGATTCATCCAGATCCTTCTTGTGCTTGGAGCTTCTGAACATCTGATTCACTTTCTCCTTCTGCAGACTGGCAAAAACATTTCATGTTCCAGTCTGAGCCTTGCTTCTGTGTTTCACCTCACCTGGATGCAGTAGATTTGCAGCTAAGAGCTGTAGACAATGCTGTTGCTCATCGCGGGACTGTTATTCACAATCTGCTCATACTGAACATCCTGGAAACACACTCAGTACTGCAAGTCTTGCTGATTTATAATCATACTATCTAGGTTCTATTTCGACTCTCGAGGTTTCTTCTTCATGCCCTCTCTGGGGGTTTTTCCTTGACACTTTCACCTCTAGTTAATTTACTATGGATCTAAAACTACATACAGATTTCTATAAAGAAATGCTTGGTGACTATGTCTGTTATAAAAAACCGCTGTGCAATTGAGATGAAATTCAAATATTTATTTAGCTAGCAGTGTCAGAAACTGAGCCTGAGGATGAACGACTGAAGGTGTAATTTTAATTTTGCGTAGTCGTCCAGGGGAAAGTCTTCAGGACAGGACGTCTGCTGACAGAACGACAGAGCTACTGTAACATGAGCGAGAACAGGAACTTGCTTCACGGAACATTAAATGTAACTATGACTTAGAAAAAAGCATGTCTTTCGTTAATAAATAGAAAATTGAGGCTGTTTGCAAATTGCTGTGAGGAATAAGTAAGAGGAATAAAACACTCTACACTCCTGGGCAAAAAAAATGAGGCAAACCCAATATTGCAAAACATTAAGCTTTAATGGTCTCAACAGCAAGTCATTGGTCGGGAAAATGAGCAGGAATGAAGCAGATAGCTAGAGTAAATAGGTGTTGGAGCTTTTCCCTCGAATCCCTTTAAATATTGAAGTCTTGTGGGTAAACTTGCAGACGGCTTTTTACAGAAAGAAGAGTCCATGTTTATGTTAAAGTCTTCAGACAGAAGATATTTGCAGCATTTTGAACCCCCAGACAAGTTAGTTTCAATTCTATGTCATTTAAACATTTCAATCGTTTCATTATTTTCTCTTTGCGCACCAGAAGACTGTGTAAGTGAACTTCCCTGCTTCCTGCTTTTCCCCCCGACAGTTTCAGCAACGAGCAAAAGAAGGCCGACGCCTCAGGAGCGCTTTATTTACTTCATGTTCATTTTCTGCCCAGTGATTTTTGTTGAGACCATTAAAAGCTTAATGTTTCGCAACATTGCGTTTGCCTCATGTTTTTTGCCCAGGAGTGTGTATGTGGTAACAGTATCTCAGCTTTATGACATCACACAGCAGCCCGTCACTGATTATTATTTTCCTCTAACAGCACAACATTGACTGTTTCATTCCTTACACATCTATCATTTTTTTTTTCTATCTAGCATAACCAGATACGGTCTACAGGTTATCTAGCTGTTAAGATATTTCCAGATATAGTTTCAATCAATGTCATTTCATTCTATTCATTCTATTTAAATGTGTATTTAAGCGCCCTGACAAATTAGACGTACCCCATGATACTGTACTTCCTTTAGGTTATGTTACATAGCCTATATTGTTAACCTGTACTGTTTTTTCCACAGGTATCGCCTTGATCTGCTCTGCTCTCCTGTTTATACAAGAAGCTTCTTGTGAACACTAGAGTTGCTATTGACCCTGATGTGTGTATCTGAAATCCCCCTTATACTTAAACACACGTGCGCACACACACGCGCGCGCACACACACACACACACACAGTACATTTTCCCGAATTCCCAAGGTGTGGTGCAGACTAGCAGCTCGTGCAGGAAGCCGCTGACAGCTCTGGCTGTGACCTCGACCACACCATGACAGCACGGGTGGAGGTTTTTTTTTTTTTTTTGGATTGAGGTCTGGAGGCAGTGGGCAGGGCCTGAGGGCTCGTGGCTGCCCCTCAGCTCAGACCCTAGCACAGGAAAGTGGGGTCAGAACAGGCTGACACTGCCCCAGCGCAGGAAGCCAAGTCTGGCAGCGGAAAGAAATACAATACAGTCTAAACGTCTAAAAAAAAAAGCTGTGCTAAAACACGCAAACACGCCACCTCATTCGCAGAACTATACTGTCAATATTCCTATTGTTCGCTGCCACTATTGAGAGGTTTAAGATAAATATTTAAACAGAAAACCTCTCGTGGACCAGCGCTCGGTCCTGCAGTTTGTGAGGTCATGAGTGCTGTATGTTCAGAGACCTCGGTGCAGGAAGAGCAACGTGTTTTTCCCATACTCCGAGGGTACTCCGAGTGGAGGTGTGGAGTGCTCTTTTCACACAAACAAAAGCCGAACGTTCCTGAGGGTTCCGCCGCTGTGGTCGTCGCTGCTGAAAGAGAAGCTGAGAGTGTTTACCTTCACGCTTCCCCTTCGCTCTGATCCACAGCTTCGAGAGGTGCTTTCATGTTTTCTTTTAAAATGTCCACTCACGACTTTGAACTTTCATGCAGGTCGAGCTCGGAGCCCTAACCGGCCAGATGGTTCTTCTCGCATTGGAACAATTCATGGAACGTTCTGGGACTCTGCAAAGTCTGATCCATACCATATGTATATTGAAGCTTGCATTTTTAATAAGATTAGTGTCAGGTGTTTGACAGGAGAGAATGACTGAACACTCACACACACACACACACGCACACACACACGCACACAAAACCACTAAACCACAGATTTTCAGGCAATCAGAAAAGTCAAAGTCCAAGTAAAACAAGTGTGAATTTCTTTATCCTGTACATATCAGTGGGATGTTTGCTCCTAATATTAACAGAATCTGAAAAGTCATGTAGTGTTTTAAAATAAAGAATATAATTATCCATATGGAAAAACAATATATTTCAAACTAAGTGAAAGTACCGCATTAAGAACATACGGCAAAACAAATAATGGTTATGACTGTGAATATGTGAATGTATTGCCATATGTATATACAAGCAGCCAAGTTTGCTAGTAAGCTAACAAACAATAGGCTAACCCTTATATTGTGTGATTAAAATTAGCTAGTAGGCAAGTTCTAGTTATATTAAAATCAAGGTTACATGTTTACTAGAAAGATACCTAACATTTGCCATATTAGCCTAACTATCAGATTTGGTTATGAAAACATTGCTAACAAGCTAGCTGCATTACATTAACTGTGTTAATATGCGAGCCTGAATGAGCTAGCAAACAACAGGCACAGTTGGTGCAATAAAATGGAAAGAATAGTAGCCAATTTCGCTAGCTAACAAGCTAGCAAGCACTAAACCTACTAGCTAAGTCTGCTAATATTAGACGACCTATCATATTTTGTCATTAAAAACATCTCTAACATGCCAGCTAACATTATGCTAAGCTATTATGTGTATTATTAAAACCCGTGATTACATGCTAACAAACAGCAATGCGACTTATAACTTTGTGCAATTCAAATCGGTAGCCATGTTTGCTAGCTAGCAAGCTAATGTAGCTATCAGCAAGACTTGTTTACTAGCAAGCTAGCTAATTTCAAACCAACTATTATATACTGATTGTGATACCAAATATTATTAAGATTGCTGTCAAGCCAGTTGAAACTTTAGGGTAAGTTTTACTATTATAAATATTGTACAACTTCAGATTTGCTTTTGAGAGGAGCTGTATGGCCCGTTCCTCAGAGAACCCATATTGCCCTGTTTTATGCAATTATACTCCTCACAGGAGAGGGAATGTCGAGCATCTGGCAGCTGACGGCTTCTACACATCCAGCTGTTTGCATTCCGTGCAGCACGCGCCGTGTAAAGCTCTTTTGTGCTCGGAGACACGTGTGAAAGGTTGGCTGTGTGGCCGTTATGTTTTGGAGTGAGGTGTTAACGCTGGAGCGTCGAGAGCAGCGCTCTGCAACACCTGAGTGACTCTGAGTGGTGTGATCTTAGCACTCACAGGGGAACACAGTACCACATGTATACGTAATGTGTCCAAGCTTGCCAGGTGCCTGTGTTCTTTGGCTGCGGATCCAGAAAAGGCTTTGTCCTACATTTCAAATATAATTTGTAAAAATTTCAAAACTGAACTTAAAAAAAAAGAGAGGCTGCACCAGCAGACTGCGCAAACTGCTGTGCACTCGTGTGTTATGACATGAGCCGTCTAAACAGTGTGTGAGCGACTGTGGGGGTCGTCATGCCACTGAATATGCGCTGACGGATCCCCAAGCCTTAAACACCGCACTTGTTCTGAGGTCATTTTTGCAATGTTAAAGACACTGATGTCACGTTTACCACAAATTCAGTCCATCAGACAAGACGTGTTTGGTGCTTAAACTGCTAATATGACTAATCTTTTAAAACCAGTGACCGGTTTTCTTAGAACATCAGATCAACTATCATATTTTGTTATTAAAAACATTGCTAGCAAGTGAGTTAAAATAACACTACTGTGTTTTTTTGGTTAATCTGCATGATTAAAAACCACAATTGTACAACTTTACTAGCAAGCTGGCAAGCAACAGGCTACCGTTTATATTGTGCGATTAAAATTGGAAGCCAACTAGCTAAATACTAAAACCAGTAGCCAAGTTTGCTAGCAAGCTTGCTAATGTGAAACCGACTTTCATACTCTGTTATTAAATTGGTTGCCAAAACGTGTTCGCAAAGTATGTATTACATTAAATTGTTAGACTAACCTTTGTCATTACAATTATTGTCAAACATTGCTAGGCAACATAGCAAGTTAGCCAGCTAATATGAGGCTAACTATTAGCTTGAGAGCTAAAAAGGTTATTGTGGATACTGTGTGTAAATTTTAACCAAGGTTTTTATTGTTTTACCATACTTGCATTCAAATTTGGGAGGTGTGGCCTAGTAGGCATGGTCTGACATTAGCATTCAAATAACTGAAGTCGTATTTTCTCCGTAAATACTCACCACTTTATACAACATTATCAAGCAACACGATGTATTTTATTTTGAAAAAAGTGAAATATTAAGGATGTATTATTTACTAATTTAAGCTCTAAGTAGAAGCTGATTATCATTTGAATCACTTGCAACTTTCACGCCAAATTACTCTGAAGATTTTTTTACGATTGTCATCACACTGTGCAGGATCCCAATAAAACCGCATCTAAGTTCTGTAACAAGGTGTGTGATAACGTGAGATGTGTGTGAAGATCCTCTGAGCATAGATCTGTGATTAACGAAAATTACTATGCTTATGTCATCAATCAGCATGATCTGGAAATCAGCTTGTGCAAAAAACAGCCTTGCATAAACACATCCGTTCTTCAAAGTGAGCTGAGGGTAATGAGGAGATTCTTTCTGTCCATTAGCATGGTTTTTTTGCATTATTCCAACACTGCCAGAACTTTGCTGTCGACGTTCTTGGGTCGCGGTGAAGGTAAATCGGCTTCCGATAACCGATGATCGGTGACTTTTTGTGCGATTCCACCCTCATAAATTATATTGCAGTGTTGAGCTCCATGGTGAACTTTAGCTCCTGTTTGTAGATTACATCGTGTGCTTAACTGAAACTAAAATCACTGCTTTATCGTGTGTTATCTGTGAGGTTTTGTCCTAAATAGGTTCTATTTTTTGCCGATATGTTTGTATGTTTGCGCCGTGTTTATTTTCCTGAACGCTTGGCGACGTGTTTTGTTGTCTCGCACGCAGCCCGAGCTGGAGAACGCTACGGCTGGCCGGGCCGGGGCTCGCTTCATGCCGTACTGTAGATAGACACGTAAACAAACAGAGGGAGTGATTGATTGCTGGTTCAAAGAGGTTGCAGTGAGTGACAGGTCCAGCTGCTGACAGCTGGAAGGGGGATGCAGATGACGGAGAGAACAAGGGTGTGGGTTTGAAAAGGAGGAAAGAGGGTGCACAGCCGGCTCTGTTTGTCTTGGCCCGTACTCAGGCCCTCATTACTCCTCCTGAGATATAGAGCAAAGCACTATTTACGCACTCGGCCTGCGGTATTCGTGCGAGCTGCAAATCTTTTTCTCTGTCTTTCTTTCTCTCACTCTATCTTTTCCTCTGTCTGTCTCAGCGCAGTGTCTCATGTACATGGTGTTTGTTGAATTTTTAGCTCTGATGGATCACTTTTGCTTTGCGGAAAAAAGAGAAGGCCAGGCCGTGGCTCTCTACACAACCTTCCTCTCCGTCTCTCTACACCTCCTTTCCCCTTTCGTCCTTCCTTTCCTCCAAGGCTTTCTTTTTTCCTAAACATAATGATGTAAGTACGCACCACCATTTTTATTCTCGCATACAGTGAGGCCTTGAAACAGTAAAGTTGTGTGCAAATGATTTCATAGCCAAACTGAACAAAAACTTACCAAAGCGCATTTAGTCACACCCACAAAATTCCATAAAAGGTAAAGCTCAGTGAGACCTAAAAATAACAAACTAATAAAGCAAAGTATTGCAAATCACTCCAGAGATTCCAGTAATGCAGCAAAACAAAACCACCTTCACAAGTGTACGAGCTCGCATACTTTTTGCTGTTTTGCTTTTGCCTGTGAAATATACATGCTTCTATAATGTAGCTGAGCGTCAGGAAGCTAGTGTGTTTGATCAGCATGCTGTTTATTCAAGGCAAACCAATAATCATTGCTGTTGTTCCTGATATGGGTCAAATCACAGGCAGGCAGAAACACACACATATAAAGCATAATCGGTAACCAAGTAACAGGAGTGGATGGAAACAGGGAAGGAACTAGAACTGTAAAGCAGAGCAAAGAAACACAAAGAAACATGCATGTACAAGTACATGGACGAGATTTCACGTCAAACAAACACCAGGGCTAAAAAAGGGGGGGAAAAAAAATCAAGTGAAGATCTGAAAAGAGGCGAGTACATTCAGGCTGAACACCAATCACATGGCAGGGGCGGGGACAAGACACAAATCATAACATAACTCATATGACAATGTTAACTGTGCCACAGCTTGAATTCTGCTAGCTGTGTCATGTGTTAATATGCTAATCCATGAGCATGAATATGCAAATCTGTTATCGCCAAAGCCACACCTCCAAAACTGGTAAAATGCCTGAATGCCAACGCAAGAGGCTGTCTGATTAACATGTATCATAATTGTTCATTCTGATTGGCTGGTGTTGGTGGTCCACATCGTAAGTTATTTCCTGCTGTTTATTAAGCTCGAGGTGCCACAGAGACTCGGGTTTCTGCTCTAAATACTTTGTATTGCCCAAGAGGCAAACTTTACCAAATAACGTAAAAATAATGGTTCGAGTTGAAAATCGCTGATGGCACCTTTAAAGCTCCTGTTCTGATTTTGATCCAAAATGTCTTCACATACAGTGAGTTCTCCATTTTCTCTCCAGCTGGGTCTATGCTTACGGCCGCTTTAAGTTCTCCTGCCTTTGCTCCTGAACGTCACATTTATGGGTGTAAATTTGGGATGGAAGATGAAGCATGCTACAATTTAGACAGACAGAGTGAAAGAGGAGGAAGAGGAGGAGGTGCGTGATGAAGACATTCCTCCCCACTGTGCTCATCTAAACACAGCGAGTTTAAAAGTGGTTCCGTGCGGCGTGTTTGGTGGCGAGCGGATCTCACCGAGCTCAGCGTCATGCTGCAGTTTCCTGAACATGTCAAGGTGTGTTAGTGTTTTCCTGCAGCTCAGGTTTCCGAGACTGCGGTGGGTTTATCAGTCACTGTGGGCCAGGACCCCGTGTTCACCCAGAGTGCACCCCCCAAACACACACACACACACACACACACACACACACACACACACACACACACACTGCCTGACTGCTTTCATAGTCGAAAGGTTTGATCCGTTTCCTGTTTACACGTATTTGCAATCCACCTTTCACTAAGACACTCCAATGTTTATGTGATTGAGTGCAAAACTTTGCACCCCCATTACCAATATTTTACAGTTTATTTACATGAACGAATTCCATATTTATTTTTTATTGGAGTTTTCTGATCCAAAGTTGACAGTTCTTGCTATTCACAAGCCAGTTAATTTAATTGAACGTTGCCTTATTGATGTGTCAAACGGGTTCAAACTGTCGACCAGCCGATTTAAGAGTAAACTGGAATCATGAAAATGATTCTCAAACACCTAAACAACACATTATCAACCTTTCACAGAAGAAAGTTCATAGATTTTGGAGGATTTAACGTTAAAAAAAAACGTCGTTTTGAAATGGAACAATCACTAAAAACACAAATTTAAGCAAAGAGCCGGGATGAAATAACATTCAAACTGCAGGAAAGGATCACAAATCTTTTAGAGTTGGGTCCAAAATCACATAGTTTCAGTATTAATATATTTAACACAATTTTTGTCCATTTTTTGTTGCTTGTCGTAACAAAGACATATCTGTACGACCAATCTCACTGAGGGTGCACAAACTTTTCCACTCAACACTACATACAGAGAAACTGTTGGTTCTGCTTGGGCCAATGCAGCTTGTTCTGACAACAAAAGCACTTGTGATGTTTTGCAGTGGTTTTATTTAATTAATTTAAAAAAAATGACAACACATTAACCTCTTAAGAGCAATCTTGTTTACTCGTCCTCACCTGCTCAGAGCACCTGCAGGGTCAAAACAGCAGCTGGAGTTGCTCATCTGAGGAAATGAACAGAGTTTAGTCACTGATCACTCTATTGTGAGGAAATTCCTGATAAAGTCATTCTGAGTTCTTCTGCTGATGCCGGTTATCCTGGAAGTTGCAAGGAGGATGTGTGGATTTCATCATGCAGGCCAGTTTATTGTGCTAAAGACTACCAACTTAGTTTGATTCTGACGTTGAATTTAAGGATTGTTAGCTTACATCAACACTAATTCTCTTTGAATGTAGAAATATTAAAACTTTGAGGTACTACACAAAGTTGCATAATTGTTACGCAAACATCGTCAAATTGAATTACCATCAGAATACAGCAGTGAAATGTGACAGAATGAACTGATTGAAATATTTGTTGAATGTCGTTCTTATACCACAGCAAACTTCCACAGAATTGTAGATTGTGATTCATCAGAAACGGTTGATTAATTGTCTCTAACAGCTGCTCTGACAGTAATACAGCTGCAAATCACAGGTTTAATATGATAATTATTATTATTATTAATGCACTCATTCTAATACATTATCGTTTCTATAGTAACAGTTCATTAACAGATTGGATTTTTAAAAAATTGCTGATATGGCAATACGCTTTGTAAAAGTCAGAGGTAAAGTTTTCATGACATCTTCAGGACAGAGGCGTTTATGCTCCTTTGCAGTTTCCCAGTAACGTGACAAGCCATGTTTTGTTTTTTGTCGTATTAACTTTGAGAGAGAGAGAGAGAGAGAGAGAGAGAGAGAGAAAGGAGAGGCAGGTAAGGGAAAGACTGTTTATAGCTGCTGTAATATAAAGGAGAACAGGAAGTAGCTTTAAAATTAAATGTAACTATAAATGGATAAAACGTAGATCTCATTCGGTGTTTCACGCTACAGCTTAACGTAAGCTACAGTTCAGTATCTAGTTTCAAAGCTAAATAAATATTGTCAGCGTCAGAGGCATGAAATAAAGTTAAAATGACATGAAATTACATAAAAAGAACTAAAAAAAAAGAAAAAGAATGAACTTTTTTAGGAATTTCAATAAATTCAAGTTTATATAATAATAATAATTAAATTATACCTGGAAGCAATGTATTCAGACTTGACTATAAAATAAGCAAATGTTTCCAGGCAAAGTTGGGCTGTTTAGTTGAAGAAAGTATTATTATTATTAAGAAATATTACCATGAACATGAACACATTTTAATAACACAATGTAAAAAATGAACATTTCACAGAATACAACTGCTATTTATTTATTTTACCAAATTGCAGGAAGGTTATAGGAAGATTTTCGTCTTTCAGCCCCACAGTTAGCAATATACTGTACATTAGCATCAAGGATAAATAGCTGAACATAGTTTATATAATTAAATATCTCAAGGGGAAACTTTGGGCAAAGAATTTAAATGGAAGGAATTCATATATTTATCACATTAATATGATAAATAAGCAGAAGCACAGCTGTCTACTGTTTTCAGTCTCTCATATGCATGAGCATCAAAAGACCTGTATTTTTTTTTAATCAGGCCAATGTTAGCAGTGTTTGCCATTTTGTGCCAAAAAACAGCTAAGCTGCTAGCTGAAGAAGGAAGTGACAGCTAACTAGTTAGATTAATAAATGACGAATTTCGAAATGAATGCATTATGAATTATGTGATTAATGAATTATGAAATTCAAACGGAGAAGCTGTGCATGCAGGTGGGAGTGAAGAGCAGAGTGTAAAATAACCACTGAGATGTTTTATTCTATACAGAACCCACCCATATTCCCATTCGGGTCCAGAGAGGCATGGCATCTGGGCGTGGCTCAAAATGGTGTGTTATGTCATTTCTTTTCATTTAAGCACATTGTACTTGAATCTGCAGCAGAACCCAAGAGAGACACGTGATCTCCGAGTGTCCACTGAAAATTGAATTTAACGAACAAACAGTCTGATGAATAATACAGACACTTTGGTAAACATTTCATTGTAATGAAATTTTCACCGATTTTTACCCTGTTCCCAATTCATAATCTCGCAGACGCTTATGATTGGCTGGTGTTGCTGTGACTGACAGGAGACAGAGTATGCCCCTCCCACCTAGGGCGCGCAGCCAGTTTAACCCCCAGCCCCGCA
The DNA here is from genome assembly GCA_030068235.1 of Notoglanidium macrostoma. NCBI lineage: Eukaryota > Metazoa > Chordata > Actinopteri > Siluriformes > Auchenoglanididae > Notoglanidium > Notoglanidium macrostoma. Next base: position 20,146,719 of record JAQQZR010000009.1, read on the forward strand.
CGGCTGTGGCATCGTCTTGATAGGAACTCGTGATCTCCTGATGATAGGATGAATGCATTTTTATTATTTCACAATTTAATAGCCCTTTTGTAAACGATTTATTGGAATTTGATTTCTGTGGGATTGGTCAGTCATAGCTCCTCCAGGAGTTTGCATGGAGTTTGTACGAGTACACGTGTATTCTAGTTGGAAAGCTAATGATGTTCTTTTATAAGGGTTAGCACACGTAATAAGAACTTTATGATCAGAGCGCGTTTTTCAGCACAGGGAGCATTTTGACTGACGCACTCAGACCACTTCCAGAGGAAACATTAGTTAAGCGGTGAGTGGAGCGGCGTGTCACGGGCGGTAGCTGGAGGTTAGGAACAGAGCTGCACCTTGTCAGGAGGTCTGCGGTGGCCAGCAGCTGGCTGAACACCGAGATATGAAGTGATGTGTGGACTCATTGAGAGAAGGAACCCAGCCGAGCTGTCCAGCTCCCCGAGCACAAATAAACAGCTCACTTCCACGTTTGCCTTGCCTGTTAATGTCAGACGCTGCACAGCCTCGGTACAAATCCCCAACCACCCTACATCCCCGTCCCACCGTCCTCCGTCCTCCGTCCATCGTCCACCTCCCTCCATCTCCTTTTGTCCTTTTAATTGTGAACGCGGTCAATTTTTTTTTTTCTCAAATCAAAACTATGATAACTTTTTTGGGGGTCATAGGAAAATAAACAGCGGAAGATTTTTTCTGCTCGGAAACCTTCAGTTTACCATATAACATGTTTCTTAATAGTGCTAAAGTGTTCTGTGTTCTTTAAATAAACAACAGGGAGTTTTGCATAGAAGGGCATGAAAGAATGCAGGATTTCACCAGGCTCTCGCACACATGTCAGCAATTTGGCTGCCTTGTGTATTTTGGATGTTGGGGAGAGAAAAAAAAAAAAGAAAGCATTTCAAAGTAAACGAAAGAGTGAGAGTCTTATCCGCCTGGCAGCTGTGCTGCTCCGGAGCCAAATTGCTTTCAGCTGATGCTGCGCAGCTCCAGCTTGCTTGGGTAATGTCAAGTGATGCATTGCGATACTGAGAAAACAACGCAGCGAAAAATAAATAAGGACGAGAGGAAATGGCTGAAAGTCCCTCCGCTGGTGCTCGGCCTTCACCTCTCGGACCCCTGAAGCACAGCCCCGGCTCACGCACACAGCCATGATGTCATCCACAAGCGTCCAGCGTTTAGAGGTTTTCTTCTAATTCTGATCAAAATAGCAGATCAAAAGCACAATAAAATAACCTCCATCCCACTCACAGTTAGCATTACAGTTTCACGACCTCGCTGTAGGGTCTCGTGGCTTTATTTAGTTTTATAATCTGATTAAATGTTAGTGCACGATATAAAAATAATACAGTGCAAAATAACAGGCTGTGCTGGATCAAGTGCTATTTTATTTCATCATGGTGGTGAATCATCATTCATTGTATTAGTCTTTTTTATTTTACATTTTTTAATTGTCTTCTGCTTCTATGTTACTTCGAGGTACATTCGACAACAAAGACAAAACAATTGCTTTTTTCCTTCTCCTAAATTTTCTTTCCATTTTCAGGTTTAAATCCGAGTGTGTGTTTTTGACGGTGGTGGTCTAGAAGCTGTTGGAAAATACAGTAGGTTGTGTATATGTATAAATACACGACCAGTCAAAAGTTTGGACACACCTTATAATTTAATGTTTTTTTCTTTATTTTTATTACTTAAAAGACGCTTCATGTCTTAAAGTAATGATGGACTGTTGTTTCTCTTTACTTAGTCGAGCGGTTGTTGATATAATACGGATTACTCCAGGTGTTCAATAGGGCCGTTATAGAAAATACTGTATTTTTATCATTTCCCATTTACTAGTTACTGTACGTCTCAAACGCATTAAGAAGGCAAGAAATGCCA
>JAQQZR010000009.1:20148735-20163735 GCA_030068235.1 Notoglanidium macrostoma
ATAGTTTGAGGTATTCAGTATTGTTTTACAATGTAGAAAACAACAAAAAAAAGAAAAACCTATGAAAGAGAAGGTGTATATATATATATATGCACATTTCCCAATAACCTGTTGATGCCTCTAAACCTTTTTTCTTTAAGAAAAAAAGAAAATCTTATTTTTTTGCTTTCTCAAAACAAAAATTCTTCTTTAATTTAGATTCTTTTTCTTAGCTTCTTTAGATTCTTTAATTTAAGGTTCAGTAATAAGCCATTGCTAAGCAAGTACTCTAAAATTTACTAACTAAATATGACTCCTAAAATTTTGTTCATGCATTAGTAACCATTTGTTAATACATGAATTGCAACTTTCATAGACAAAATGCAGGTCAAATTAAAAAGAAAATAAAGCATGTTATAATAAGTCTCAAGTAAGGGCATAATATGCTAAATATAGCAATAATAATAATAAAGCATTCATAAATCATAATACATCATCAACACGAATCATTAAGAAATAACATGAGAAAAATAAAAACTAAAGAATTATATAAAGATGGAGTTTTTATCAGGAAGCACGAAAAATAAATAAGATAAATCGTATTAAATAGAGTTGTCTAAGTAAAGCTACAATTAAATCAATGAAAGATGAAATTATATCTAAAAAGAGCTTTAAAAAAAATAAATAAAGTACATAAAGATGTGTCTAGATGATTTGCAAAACTATGTATTGTTATTTTTGGTATTTTCATGGAGGGTGCCAATAGTTTTGGAGTTGCATACAGACTGGACACTGTGTACATTTTTGCGAGTACAGCAATGACAATAATTACAATTAATAGGCAGTGTAAGAATCAACAGGCTTTATATCAGACTGTCAGTCAAAGAGTCATATCATATCATATGCTGAAAAACGTCTCTGCTACGTCTGACTTCTCCATTTTTCACCTGAAACGTCATTTAAACAAAAAAGCCCCACCGTTCCTTGACATTGGGTCATGCAGGCGGCGTGTCTGCTCCGTTCTGACACGCTTCCATCCATCACCATCGCAGACCTGTTAGAAAAAACACAACAGCCATATCCTCTGTTAGACCTGACCTGATTTTATCCATCCATCCATCCATTTCACTCGTTTATTTCAGCCATTTGTTTTAATTATGTCCATAATCTGAAACGTGTGAAAGCAGTGTTTATTTTAGCATTGCACTTGGAATAACTGTGCAAGGGTCTGAATATAACCATTGAACAGAAGCAGAAGAGTAAATAGAGCGTCAAAAATTCAATAATGAAACTCTCGCTGAGGAAAAACAGTGTTAATAAAGTAATAATCTGGAATGTCTAGACGTTTTCAAGAAAGTGCCAAGTGACGTCGAGGTTTTTTTTATTTTTTATTTCCTAGTTGCAAGTTAGAGGACAAGTCAAAGGCGTAGGAAATGTTTAGGCGATTTTTTTAAATGTCGACAAAACACAATTTTTTCCTCTCGCAATAGTTTTCTGCTCTCGTGATAGCTGTTACGGAGCACTCTTTTGTCCAGAAAGGTAACGCTGCTTCAGCGCTTCCGTTTGCTTTTCACATCGTGTCATGTGACTTAAATGTGTAAAATGTGTTTCCATTTCAATTTTGTGAAACATTGCTTCGAATGCTTTGAATCGTCTGAAAAACCACCTCATGTATAAACGTTTTGAGGTGTTTGAGGTACGTGTTTCCATTTTTCTTCAAATTCTTATTGCGCATAAAGCAGGTTCATGATAAATCTATAACCAGTACCTGCTAGGATTGTTACGTGCGTTGTCATGGTTACAGTATACACGACTTTCATAGCAGAACAAAACACTTCAGCTAGCGACTTTTTTCTGAAAACAAAATATAACATTGTGTAAAAGCAGTCTTAGACAGAGGGTTCCTCATAGGTTCTTTGGTTCCTGCAAACTGAATAGGAAGTCCCTATCTGAAATTTCGCTATTAATTAGTGTGCAAGGGATAACAAGAAACATGGCAGAATAAAACTCTGGTCCACTTTCTACTTTATGCAAATTAAGAAAAGGTAGCCGTCTCTAGTGGACCAATCAGGACTCAGAATCAGAAGACAGATTTCTGTTGTCCAATCATGAAATGGAGCATCAGTTAAGTCAGAGCCATCATTCATAAGTCCCAACAAAATAATTTACATGAAAAAGTAGCTGTAGGAGGAACTTCTGGTACTTCATCCTGGTCATATATCACCTCGACTGCACGAGTGTAAGAATTAAAGACCAAAAAGTTCTCCAGTGTTCTCGATGAGCCGAAATTCTGACATTAAAAATGCTTCACTACAGCAGTTAGACAGCAAGCTGACATAAATAATATGTATCAAATGTAAAATAGTTCCTCTAGGGTTCTTTTTATTTTCTCTTTTTATTATAAAAGAGCTCTCAAGCTCTTGAGATGGTAAACGGTTCTCAGTTCTATTGAAGAGTTCTACATAGGAGCTTTATGGGTTCCCCCAGATGAACAAGCTGAAAAATTCTACAACATTATAGTTTTTTTTAAGTATACTCTTTTCAGGCAATAACTCTCTAGACAGTTATGGTTCTAGCTTTATAAAGGGGTTCTCCTTGGACTGCTTTTTTTCTTTTGTTCTACATAATTAGATTCGATTAGTCTTTCAGATTGACCATGGTTCTCTAAAAAACATGGACTCTTAGAAAAAAATGTTTCTCAGGTTTTTTTTATACTTTATGGTTCTTAATTTCTCAGTGGGGGAAAAAGGGTTTTCTTAAGGGTTTATTTATAGTCATGGTTCTAGATTTTTGAAAGGAGTTCCATTTGGAACCTTTTCAGAAAGGGAAACCCTCTGATGCAGGATTTTTACAATTCAATTTTTGTTTAAACTTTAGATTTTAAGAACTTTCTTAAAGAACCTTGTACTTTGATTTCTAATATTCTATACTTTAATATACTTTTATTTTACATTCTAAAGGATTCCACTAGGGTTCTTTGGATAGTTCTTAGCATCCTGAAGTGTTCTACATGGAACTCTATGCAAAATAGACATGGTCTGTTGTAGTGTTCTCCAACAAAGCTTTATGGGTTCCTCGGGAAGGACAAGCCAAAGAAAGCTTCATGGTTCCAGATTTTCCACTGGTATTGTATACTTTTGCAGTGACAAAAAGTTAGAAAGTTAGAAAGTTCTAGCTTTCTAAAGGATCTACCTGGAACCATTTCTTAAAGGGAAACCCTCTGTTGCAGACTTCTACATCAAACATTAAAGAACCTTTAGTATTTTAGATTCAACCTTGTTCTCTAATAGTGTATAACATTACACTGTTTAAAAATCAGTTCTTCTTGGGTTCTGTGGACAGTTATTAGTTCATAACTTCCCAAATGGGTTCTACTTGGAAACCTTCTTCTTCTTCATTGGATTCTTCTTAGATGCTGTACAAGTCGAAGAACCCTTACACTCTTAGATAAAAGGTTTTGCTAAGTGTTCTCTAGCTAGGTTAATGGTTCTGTGTTTTATGAGGATTTCCCAGAGAACCTTTGAAAATATCCCTAAATAAGACAAGTTGAAGAAAAATTGTAAAGAGTGTAGAATCAGTGTTCCTTAATGGTTCTTAGCATTAGCAGTTCCAGCTGTGTAAAGAGGTTCTATTTGGAATAAATAGAAGGAATACAAATGTAGGGTTCTACACTCATGGATGCTAGATGAAACCTTTTTTTTCCCTAAAAGAGAGAGAGAGAGAGAGAGTGTGTGTGTGTGTGTGTGTGTGTGTGTGTGTGTGTGTAGGATCTGTAATGTCTTGGCCTGAACCACAGTAATGTGTCTTAATAGCATTAAGAACATTTTTCATGCGCTCCAAGCTGGCCACGGTGGAACACTCTGATTCTTTTGGCCTCGGCACACGGCTAACACTCTTCCCAAACCCCGAACACATCTGCTCTGGCTGGCGTGCTCTGAAAAACCCACTTTCATCCCTCTCTTGCGGCCAAGGCCGTGTTTCGGGCCGAGGCGCCGCCTCTGAGTTCCGTGCACATTTGGAGCCGATCACCGTGCTGGCTTCAGCTCTTGAGATGGATTTTTGTTCTGTTTTTCCGCACGGTTCTGGGACTCGGCGAGCCGCAGGTGAGGCGGCTGGTTTGTGCTATCACCGAGCTGGAGTCGGAGCACAGCAGGTTCACGGCACGCACGAAAAATCCGGTTCCCACTATGGCCTTGTTTACATTGCCGGCGGTGGGGAGTCTGGAAGCGTTTGGCGGCTTTGCGCGCTGGGAAATATCAGCCCAGTTCTTTTTACACTGTGTTGATATGGGCTCTGAGGAGAGCTGGCCTGTGCCTGAGAAACAAGCTCCTCTGGGCTCCAGAGCCTGGCTGCACTGCAACAAGAATAAACACAACAACAGACTCGACCCACAGCGGCTCGAGAACCGACACGTCACCCAGCGCACACTCACACAGCAGTAATACTATCTTTATCTGGCTTTTCCATTCTACTGTACGTAATGATATACCCAATATACACAGAGGTCCATTTGTAAAAAAAAAAAAAAAGAACAAAAAAAAGAGGGGTGGTGTTGGGTTGGAGTTATAACCACATTTAAATACTTATTTTTGGCTTAGCTAGCCAAAGGCAAAAGGCTTTTCCCAAATGTCATTAAATTGCTCTGGAAAATGCCCTAAAACCCATTTCACAGGAGAAGAATGTTAATCTGACAGGCACGAAAAAAGCTGTGCATCTGCCCTCAAATCCAGTCCAGAATATACATGCTTTTTTTTTTAAGCTGATTATTTCCAATAAGTGTTTTACTCCTCTTACACCACAGCAATTTGTCCCCAATTACATTTTCTCATTATTTAAACAGACTCATCCTACTTTTTATCTGTTTATAGTTACATTTAATGTGGTCCAGGAGACAAGTTCACACTTACGTTATAGCAGCTATAAACAGCCTTTCCCTCACCAGTGGCCTTTATTCTCATTCTTTTAAAGTTAAAAAGGCCAAAAAGAACACGCAGTTTGTCATATTACAAAGAAATCAAAAAGAAGTGTAAACTACTCTGTCCTGAAGGCGTTCCAGCTTTAACTCTGACTGTTACGAAGCGCTGACACTGAATGACTCTGTCAACACCTTTTGACCAATCAGAGGCCAGAATTCTGGTGGGAGGCAAAAAAATCTATCTATGTAATAAAAAAGAAATAAATCCATTCAGTATATCATTAACTAGCTAGCATTAATAACTGACATCATTAATGTTTAATTACTAACACTATATCTAATAAACATATATCTTTAATTAATCATTATAATTATCTAATTGTGTTAATGTTTAATTAATGTTTAATTAACAATCTAGTTATTATATTTATATGTATTTCCCAGCATTATGAACTCAAACCAACTGTTTTATGAATTATTTCCTTAATAATTATTGTGTCAGCATCATTAAAGTAAATCTTAATTATAGAATTTCTTCATAGCTGAACAATATCATGGTAAAATGTTGTATATCAAAATATAATGGAAAATCATGATGGAAGTTGGATTATTTTTCCCCCTTTTTTTAAATAAGGGTACCCTATAAACATCTTTCAAACTAAACATTTCAACAAATGTTGGTTGACCAACAGACACACCAACAAAGACACCGTTCTCCTGTTTCACACACCTCTTAGCTTCTTTGGCACTTCCCTGATTGGAAAAATTTCTCCAAAGATTTCTGGAAGCAGGAGGAGCCAGAAAACAAGGTCAAAGGTCATGGGATTATTGGAAATGGTGCAATTAGTGCTGCTTAAACTCTCACTCTGCCACACGATCGGCGGTCCAGCAGACTGAAAATGGCGATCTGCTGCTTGTTCCCTGTGACCTACTGCTTAAATGTGTTTGTTCTGGGAGCCACCATTACCCTGGATATGATCCCACCATGCAGCTAATGGCCGAAATTCCCCCTGTGCACATGGTTTTTTTTCTTTAAGAAATAATTGATTGCATGTGGACACAGCCAGCGTGCTTTCCTCTATTACGGGAGGTGATATCACGCGGTCAAGAGTGTTCCTCTGATACGGTGATTGCTTCCGCCAGCCGTGGCCAGGCGAGGAGAAGGAGGGCACGGTGTTACTGCACAGCGCTGGAGATCTGCGATTCTCAATCTCATCAAGCAAGTGGCGTAATCACAGGCTGGAACTACGCTGGACTACGCTGGTTCTGTTTTTAGCGAGACCTGGACTGGAGATTTGGCTTCCGTCACACTTGAGAAGATTTTTTTCTAAGATTAGCTCATGTCTATGGTTTAAGTTGAGCTAATAATAGGTGCTCAGAAAGCTTTGCAGGGTTGATATGATGAAAGACGCCTTCAGTTTTGAGCAGAAGAAGTCGCTTTCGGTTTCGTCAGCATCTAAATAGTTACTTGAATAAGAACACAGGAGCCCATCCCCCACCGTCGCCGTACCGCTTCCTTAGGAAGAGCCAGCCGTTCACATGAACTTATATTTTCGTATTTTGACAAATTTGCGTTTCCAGGAAGCAGCTGAGGTCAGCTCGGCATCTGTTGCTACTTATGTCCAAGATGCAAGCGCTGCTTTGTCTGTGTTGCCATGGTGAGCAGGACCTCGCAATCAGATCTGAAAGACAGCATCTTCAAAGGCCTCGCAAAACATGAGTGTATGTATGTGTGTGTACGTGTATGCGTGTGTGTGTGTGTGTGTGTGTGTGTGTGTGTGTGTGTGTGTGTGTGAGTGATTCCTATGACCTTTAGATTTGAGCCATGTACGTACGCAACAGTAAAACTGTCTTGCTGTGTGCCAGATTTCATCCTTTATGCATTAATTAAATACGAACTTCAGTCAGAACCAAATATCAGGCCAAATATGGTGATCACTGGCTTCATAAATCTCTTAGAAACCTTCAAATACCTGGGGATTTATAGATACCAGGATAAACAAAGGTACAAATTAGGTACCTTTAAAACGTATTTAACGTATATGATTAAATTATGAAATTCTTATTACGTTAGTTGAATAACACTCTTTGTGTCGTGCTGTTGTAGGAAATTAATCAACAACATGATGAAATGGATTATTTTCTTATAACACCACATTCCTGAGTGTTTAATTCCTCCTACAGCACTGCAGTTTGCCAGTGATTACAATTTGTTATTTATTAAGGAAGAACACGTCGTAATTTTTATCCATTTATAGTTACATTTAAAGTTGTGGAACGTTGGCTGTCTCTGACTGTTACAAAGCACCGATACTGGAGACTCGTTCCATAAATGTTAAATAAATGCCTCTTTACTGAAAACTTCACCTTATCAATGATTGTATATGTATTTTATTCCGTTTCTGTGGCGTGTCTGCTGAACAAGTCTCTGTGCATGAACTGTTTCTATAGAAACCATAAGGTATTAAAACGAGTGCATAAAATTTCAGCTGCGCTACTGTCCGAGCTGCTGCTCTAGAAAATTAATCAGCACCTTCTGACCAATCAGAGTCCAGAATTCAGCAGCGCTGTGGATGTATACACCAGGAAGGACAACAGCAACAACACTCTTCACCAATTAAATCATACTGTTTATCGGGACAAACGTTTGGCCGGATATCGAATTTGCATTGAAATGTTGTGAGTTGCGGTTTACTCATTGATACGCAGCCATCTGAAGATACTTCTCTCAGAAGCAAAGATAAAAAAGCAGCCATTTCTCGGTCTACCAAATAAGAAGTCTCCGCTCGACGTGCGCCATTCTGCCGTGGCTGAATTGAGCAACCGTAATTTTGCTTGATGTTTAACTCCAGCGACAGCGCTCCCCTCCTTGCTCTTTTATCTCAGCTCTTGAGCATGAGTACACATTTATGCACTTCCACTGAGGAAAGCCTTCTGGCCTCTGCCAACGCTGTCACCGAGGGAGCTTCCCGGCCCGAGAGATCGGATTTGGCAGCCGAGCCCGTCTCGAGGACGCACATCTGCGCTCCCCTTCTTGGCCCGAGCCCCTCGCTGTATCCTGTTGACGGCTAATGAACCAATTAATCAATTTGACAGGCACGCAGTCGACTCCAAAGATGCCTCCTTTGAACTAGCTTTCGCTGATCAATAATTGGAGCAGGACCAATGGCTATCGCTAACGCGTGGACCTGCATGAAAGAAATGTTCACTTTTCTTTCAGGAGGCCAGAGTGCGTTGCATTAAAAGGACATTCTGCTTGCGGTGAGAGGACCACCCTAGCACCAAGTTCTCCCCCAAAACTTAACCAGATGTGTAATGAGGCCGGTAGTAGTAGTAATTATTTTCACCTGTCTCGTGACAGACTACATGTAAATGCTAATGCGTGTAGCCCTAACGTAGACCTTGGCTGTCTTACAGAGACCCCGTGGACCTTCCCGACTCGCCTCTCATTTCCGTGTTGCTTATTGGCCCTGAGCTACGCCTCCATTACAAGGCAGCCAAGTCAATTCTGTCACTCACACCACCTCTTTTTTTCCCGTTCCTTTCCTTTTCTTTATTCTACATTAGTGTTCCTTTGCATTTCTATTGACATCAGGATTTAATTTCACTCCTGCCTCCCCTCAGACACGCACATGCACAGACAGACACGCACACTCTGTCCTGCATTTCAGCCGTTGTTTTGGATTAGCGCAATAGCTGCTGTCAAATGAAATCATCCTTCTCACACGCCACCCACTGAGCCTGAGGAAAAGACAAGAGTGTGTCAGGGTGTTGAGTCAGTGAGACGTCGATGGGTTGCTCCGGTGGCCGAAGAATTCCCGAAGATTCCCGAAGGCCACAGCAGTGCTCACGCATTCTCATTTCTTCCGTGTCTGTCAAATCTCAAGTCTCCCCTTGCACTTTGCCTTCTTTGGAGCGAGAGAGTGGAAGTGAGACAATGGGCTCTTGACAGCTCCAGTTCCCTGCTGCTTTGTGCCAACATTAAATGCACTTTGAAATCTGCATGTTGACCGCATGTTTCTGCACTTAATGCGTTCAAATCAATTAGAGGAGAAAAGAAAGAAACCAAAATTTAAAAATTCAAGCGTCCACACATCAGAGGATCAGAGGAAGCTTTTTCACATTTCCCTGAAAGTTTTCGCTTTTTTTCTTTTACGTTTCTTTTACGCCGCTTACTAAACCTGATCCAAACAGCAGCCGCTCGGTCAATTGAGTGCATGCCATTTCACATCACGCACACGAACCTCGCACGGATTATAAAATAAACACCAGAGTCAAAAATAGAAAGATTGAAATACCTCTTTAATCATGTGGTTTTAATTTAACGGTGCACACAATGAAATGTTAAGCTTTTGTTTTCGACGTTTAAATTGTTGCAAACCAAAAACACCTCAACATTGTGAAGATGTGCGTTTCATACGTGCTCTGACTTTCTAAACCCAACAAAAGAATGCGTTCTTCATGGGTTCTTTAAGAGTTCTGAGCTTCCATGCTCATGGAATCTTATGACAGACAATGCTTCCCTATCAGAAAGTTAGAACCCTTGAAGAACCGTTAGTTATCCAGTGAATCCTTAAGGAACTCTTGAAGAACCCATTTATCTCATCTTTCGAAGAACAACTAAAGTAATCTTTCCTTGTAAAGCGAAATAAAACTGTGACCATGCCTGTAGTTTTGATTTTAAAAAATAACAGGATCTGTCTTAATTTTAAGAGAGGACAGAACATTTCATGTTATGATCAGTAAAACTCCGTCCTTCACACACTTGAACATGAGGAAGCATGGCTGCTGTTTTCCTAACCGAACGTTCTCCACTCCAGTCCACTCTCTCCTGCTGCCCTGCTGCCCTCTCACAAAACCAAAGACACACACTGGTCTCCTCCTCGCTGAGGTTTCCTGTGAGAGACAATGGAAGGGGCAGTGTAGGGACGATCCTGCCCCATGACAGGGCAGATTTATTGCTGAGGAAACTACAGTCGGTGTCAAAGTAAACAATGGAGGATGCACGGAGCACCAGTCTTCCAGGGACAGACGCTCTCTTCCCCAGACCCCCTTTTTCCTACCACTGGGAAATCCCTGACCATTTCGAGAGCCTTTTGGGCTCATCAAATCATAAAATGGTTAAACTACAATATAATTGTTTATATGTTGAGAATGGTGTTCTGTGGGAATCCTTAAAGACTCTTTGAAAAATCCTGCAACAAAATGTTCAAAGTAGAACCATTCTTTGGAAGCCTAGAACCCTTAATCCAATTAACCCTTAAAGAACCCTATAATAACCCTTTCTCAGAATGCATGTCAGAAATTTACCTTCTTAGCACGTCTTGCATTTCTCGGTGTGACGAGCTCTGCTTTCTCGTGTTTTGTTTTAGGGACTCCGCCCCTGTCCTGTCATTGGTGTTTTTTCTGATTATGTTCCTTTGTTCGATTTTGTGTTTCACTGTTGATTAGTTTTCCATGTCACAGTACCTTTGCAAACTCTTATCGTGAATTTATTGCCTCGTTAATCCTAAGCCTTGTCCTGAGTTGTGTATATCGTTGTTCTTCCAGGTTTTAACTTTAGCCTGTTTTCTCCGTCTTACCTAGCTGTCTTTGTTTTTGATACAGTCTTTGGGGGAAAAGAGGATTTTTGAGTTCTTTAATGGTTTATTGGATAAGTAAAGGTCCTTGGCCTCTTAAAATAACTTTACCTAGAACCCTTTCTATTAGAAACTCAAAAAACACTCAAAGCCATCATGTAAGGAACCCTTATTCTGAGATATACACTCTCAAGTTAGTTCTTTGGTTTGTCCCTCTGTGAAAACTATTGAGGGTTCTTTGTAGAACCGTACAACAAAAGGAAAAAAATATATGACCACTTCAGGAGTCCTTTGCCATTCAAAGCCCATCAAAGAACAATTTTCCCAGAGTGTAGCCTATACATTGCTAGAAAAGGAAGTTTAATCTGGAATGTTAAGGGATGATTGGGTTTGCCCCTCTTAAATGTTCCATGTAGAACCCTAAAACAGACTGTTTCCTTTTCAGAAAAGGTACAGAATAGGATCTCTACAGGAATCCAGAACACTTTACTATCCAAAGAACCCATGAGGAATCCTTTTATGAGAGAGTAACCTATACCCTCCCAGAAAAAAATAGTTAATACTTGGTTTGTCTCTGAGAGAACCATTGAAGGTTCTATGTATAACCCTACTACAGTGTTCCCCTTTTAGAAAAGGTTCCAGGTATCCTGAGGAATCTGGAGTCATTTATCATTCAAGCAGTCCTTTTTATACAAGTGTAGCTTGTATATTCTGAAAAAAACAAGTTTAATCTAGAACCTTAAGGGGTTATTTGGCAAGTCCCTCTGGGGAACCCTTAAATGTTCTATGTAGAATTTAACCCTCCATTAAAGACTTTAAACAGTGTAACCTAGACTTTTCCCAAAGAAAAACAAAGAAAGATTTTGTAGAAGCCTTCTGCAGGGTGTTTTTCTGCATGTTCTCAGGTTGGTCTCTTTCACATGATGAAGAAAACTAGCTGGTTGGTCAAAAATAGGCAACAACTTGTGGAAAATTAATGAATTCCTTTTAGACCTGTTTAAATGACACAGACAGAATAAATACATGTTACAGCATACACACTACACAGACAAGTGGGTAAACATTCAGGTAAAACTTGACACAAATGTTGTTAAGTAAATAAAAGTTTAAAAGGTTTGGATTCAAAACACGTACAGATGTCATTACAAAGATAAATGTTAGAAACCTTAGATATAAATTCATTAAATGTTATGAAATGATCATGTTCTGAGACTGTTCCAGCTCAAAGGAGCATAAAGCCTAATATATGCTTACCGAGGTCTATGGTAACATTTAAAAACAGGTCATCCAGAGACCTAGAATTAGCAGAACTGTGTTTAAAAGTGATTATAAAGGAGAGAAAAGACAGTAAAATACCTGAAATTGCCTTATAAATAAATAAAAGAAAATACAGCACAGATCTAGTCTGGTAGTTACCTACAGCCAGTCAGTATATTCACATAGAACACAATGGCTCTTAATGAGTTCTGAATTTAATAAAACATAAGACAGTCTGGTAGAACATTTAACCATAGTATCACTGTAATGCAGAACAGGTAGCAGAACCCTAAGCTTTGAGGTTTTGGTTGAATTTGAATGACAGGGTTGTGTGATATATGAGAAGAAAACGAGGTTTGTAGTCATACAAAGCTGTGAGATGGTGAGCTAGTCGTGAGCTAAAAGAACTGCACTTGTGGTTTCATCCTGAAGACGTTTTTTTGCTCTTCATCCAAAAGAGACAGAAGGTACGGCTGAAAGGACTCGTGTCTGATCGACCAGTAGCGCTCTGCAGTTGGATGGGGGGTGTTTTGCTGCGTGTGTGTAGATTTGCAAAGCTAAACACGCTGCAAAAACCAAACACGTTGGGTGTAACTGAAAATCGAAAGCCATTACGGATGACATCATGAAGATATGTTTACGGAGTTGCTGATGATTCGCTGGAAAACGGACAGCTGTACTTGTGGAATCTGTATGGAAACAAACATAAACAGTGAAGAATGCGGCAGGCGGCGAGCGGGCGGAGAGAGGATGAGAGGTTTTACTGAGAGCCATGTGGAGCCGGATGGGTTCTGGTCCTAAGCCATGTGTTCCACCCAAACGTCCATCCAAACATGCACAACTGCAACAGCGCCCCTGCTGTCAGAGACAGGAACTGCAGCCCTTACAGACACACTGGAATTCAACCCTTTATGTTATGCTGTTATAGGAAATGAATCAATCTGATGAAGCGAAGCTACTGCTTCCACTGTGAAGTTGATTAGTTTCCTATAACAGCATGTCCTGAAGTGTTTTACTGCTCTTATTCCACAGAAATCTTTAATCCGTTTATAGTTAAATAATGTTATTGAATGTCCATGAAACAAGTTCTCACTGAGAAACTGCCAATAAGCAGAAATCTTAAAGTCACAACTTTACCTCTCACTGTTACTCTCAGTATTAAAGCCTTCTTAGAACCCAAAATGGGTTCTTCTTCAAACCTTCTATGATAAGAAGACATTCTTTTGTTTTGGGTTCTATGCAGAAATTATAAATGTTCACTTATGTACTCCAAAAACCATCAAGGGTTCTAGATTTGACCTTTTTCTCTTGCTCTGTTATATATTCATGTATTATAATATGTCTATTTTGAATAGTTAAGAGTAGAAGGGTTCTACTTTGCTACCTTCTCTGATAAGGGAACAGTCTGTTCTATGGTTCTACACTGAACCTTTATGTTGTCCCCCAGAGGGATACCAAACAACTGTTTTAGATTATACTTCCTTCCCAGAATCCTCTGCACCACGTAGCGAGTCGCTATTTTCGAAGCCATCGATATTCCAAAAACAGTCCACAACAACCCGGTGACATGCTAGGCCATAGATCTTAAATTGTAACATGAAAATGAAGATATTTTGTAAAAGTATCTATATTTTAAATTTCTTTGACCAATTCATTCCATTTTCTTATGGAAAGAAAAGATATAGCATATTTTGTTCACGGCTTCTATGTATGACACATGAATGAAGAAAAAGTTCAAGTAAATATGCTTTCAAAACAAAAGCAATCCACTGGATTCTGGGAGGGATGAGCCAGCCCCTTTAAGAGGGTCTATTGTATGCACATACATTATACTAGATCTGTATTTCAATAATTAAGACTCCACTGTGTAGGATTCAGCCCCCTGATTGCCCCTCTCTTACCCCTCCCTCTCCAAGCGTATATTAGAGCGTACGGTGGCCGTAAGGTGCCCATAGCGTACTTCCAAGTACTTACATTCACAGGGCTACTGTAGTGGCGCAACATGGTGGCTCCATAGAGGTGGACCCGCTCCCTATGTAGATATAAAGGGCTCGTTCTAAGCTTACAAAAACACAATGATTCACAGTTACAGGTTTATACACCAATGACGACACACTTATGAATACTATAGTCCATTTCTGCTAATAGATCCCCCTAAACGCTACATAGTGGACTTTTAAGGGTGTTAACCTTCCTAAAAGGGTTCTACATGGAACTTTCTCTGATACAGTTCCCCCAGGGGGACTTTAAGCAGCATTAGTGATTCTAGATTTGATATTTTTCCTCTGTAGATCTCTGTTATATATGTACGTATTATAATTTATCTGTATTTGCATAGTTAAGGGTTCTTTGGTGTCTGAAAGGGGTCCATACACGTATTATAGCTATGCCTCTGTTATTTTACAAGTGCACCTGTGACATCCTGTGAGAATAAATAAGTCACTGAAAAAATAACGCATGCACTGCGTGTCTGAGAGAGAGAGAGAGAGAGAGAGAGAGAGAGGTGAATAAAGTTCAGTGTTTAAAGCGACACGTTTCTCTTAAACGCTGATATTAATGTAAGTGTTAAATCGCAGTCGGAAAACAGAGCCGTTCTTATAAGAACGTGAAGCTTTTATAAAAGTGTTTCGGTGGCGCGTGCCAAATCTCCAGATTGCCGGCAGGACAAAGACGCTACAAGAGCCTCGCGCACGTCTTACTCAATTGGACATTTAATTTTTGTCCACATTATTCCTTTTGTGTTAGGAGGTAATTGTTGCTCTCCACCGAAACAAGCATCTAACGAGCGCGAGCTCACACCACTGCCAGGCAACCGGGGCCAACAACCTCGCGCGGGGCAAAAAGGTGACACGAGCTCGTGAAATGATGCGGTTTCGTTAAGTTTTGTCTTTTTTTTTCTCCCGCGGTGTGTTAACGGGCCATTCATGGCTTCAAAGGCTCCGTAAATAGGGTGTTTAGCGTCGTTAACACCACGCCACGCGCCCCTGGCTCATGCTGCTAATTGAAACTATTTCCACGTCGCTTTCTGCACGCGGCGACTTGCGTGCATGTGCGTGCGTGCGGGTGTGTGTGTGTGTGTGTGTGTGTATATATGTGTGTGTGTGCAGGGTGGGGGGTGATTGGCAGACTCGAGTGGCCGCGTGATGAAATGGCTCCGGTGTTAATGAATAGAGCGCTGATTGCAGGATCCCCGAGCCGCCGAAATTACCGCGCGCCGCCGCGCTGACGTGCAATTACCGGCGCCCGCTCATGCATATTCATCACGCTGAT
>JAQQZR010000009.1:20182624-20200147 GCA_030068235.1 Notoglanidium macrostoma
GTGAGTGAGTGAGTGAGTGAGTGAGTGAGTGAGTGAGTGAGTGAGTGAGTGAGTGAGTGAGTGAGTGAGTGTGTGAGTGTGTGAGTGAGTGAGTGAGTGAGTGAGTGAGTGAGTGAGTGAGTGAGAGAGAGAGAGACAGTGAGAGAGAGAGAGACAGTGAGAGAGAGAGCAGATGCTGTAGTTCTGGCAGCACGAGTCACAGTTGGGTGGAGGATAAAGAGTTTTGGATGTTAAAGTGCATTTTGCAGCAGGTTACCTGATGTGCTCAGGTGTGTGTTTGTAAAGCACACTGCACGAAGAGCTGTGAAAAAGTGGATACTGGTACTGAGACAAGTGTGAAAACCATTGTAAAAAAAAAAAAGAAGCTCAACAGCAACAAAAAATAGCTCAGGTCCTAGTGAAGCAATGTCAGGATATATTTACCGATAGAGACTTATGTAAAGCACGTCTGTAAATGTAAATGTGCAAAAAATTCAAAAAATCAAAAAAGAAAGAGAACGTGAGGAGGGAAAATCTTGATTTTTGAGTTTTAGTTAATAACAGTGTACAAAAAAGAAAGAAAGGGCTTTAGGGTTTAACAACACATTATATAATCAAATAAATATATTTAGACAAGAAAAAGGAAGAGAATGGTATGAACTCTAAAATAAAATAATAATAAATAAGACAAGAAAATGAGTTTCAGCCTTTAATACTTTAATAGTCGTTTTTAACATATAGAGAATGAAGTGGGGGGAAAGAAAGAAAGAAAAGAATGTTACAGTAAAAGATATAAATAAAATGAAAGAAATGTGAGTTTTAACATGTCGTTATTATAAATAATATAATAAGCAAATAAATAAATACAGACAATAAAAGAAAGAAAGAAAGAAAGAAAGAAAGAAAAAAGAAAGAAAAACAGAAGTGAGTGAGAGAGAGAGAGAGAGAGAGAGAGAGAGCGGGAGGGTGAGCGTGAGTGAGAGAGAGAGCAGAAGAAAATGGGGTATTTATTAGGAGAAGAGGAAGACTAGTTCTCGCTTCCTATTACATATAACTGATAAAAAGAGGAGTGAGCAGTGACACACCCATGAATACACACTACACACATGCTGCGGCGACCCACACACACACTCACGCACACATCATATGTGTGTGTGTGAGTGTGTGTGTGTGTGTGTGTGTGTGTGTGTGTGTGTGTGTGTGTGTGTGTGTGCAGTATCTCTAAGCATATGTCTATGTGTATATGTATGAACACATGAGCGCCACAGTTATACAGAACTGAAACATCACATCTCACTCGCAGCCTCATGTGGATATTTAGAGTGTAAAAATGCATGATTTGTTTTCTTTTCTTTTTTTTTCTAGTTTCCTTCTATTTATATTTTACTGTTCCTCTGAATGCTTTGGCAATACAATGTATGATTTGACATCCCAATAAAACACATTTGAATTTGACAGAGAGAGAGAGAGAGAGAGAGAGAGAAACACTAATCACTTCTAATCTAATCTAATCTTTACACTATATTACAATATTTTATACAGCTATGTCATGTACACCAATTCAATACTGTGTATCATTCTGTAATACACCTGTTATTGTAATTAATGTTTATTCATGTTCAGTGTTCAATTTATTCATTATTGTTCTTCTATTCCTTTATTTGTTGTTATTCTACTACAGAAATTTTATATTCATTTGCTTTGGCAACATTTTTAAAACAGTCATGCCAATAAAGCTCACTGAGCTGAACTGAACTGAACTGAGAGAGAGAGAGAGAGAGAGAGAGAGAGATGTAGAGAGAGAGAGGGGTAGAGAGAGAGAACTCCTCCCACAGGTGAACAGGTGCGCTGCTCCTCCTCTCCTGCTCAGTATATAAAGGTGTGCTTTCTCTGCGCTGGACGCTGTGTTCTCCTCACACTCGTCCCTCCTTCAGCTTCATCCCTCCATCATCAGGTTGTGAAGGTAAGCACTGTATGAGCTCTGAGCAGTAGTGGGTGTTTCTGTGAGCTGATAGAGGAGGTGTGTAGTGTGTTAGAGGTGATGAGGATTAGCAGTGTGAGTTAGTGTGCAGTGAGATTAAAGTGAGAGTGATCTGAACCTCGGGTAAATCACGTCTGATCTCCTACTGAGTTCCTTTAAACAACAACAACAACAACAACAACAAGTGCTCCACTGTCTCCAGGACAACTAATCATGTGTTACAGGAGTGAGACACAGACCACTGTTTCATATACCAACAGAGACACAATACCTGTTTCTCTCTCTGTCTGTCTGTGAAAGAAAGTGTTTCTCTGTCGTGCCATAAAATTGGGTAGATTAAATACACGCATTCTGTTTGTGCAATTTTGTGACTTTGAGTTAATGCATTCCTTTGTGAAAGAAAGAAAGAAAGAAGGAAGGAAAGAAAGCTTTGGTTGAGTTTTGTTATTTCATTACATTAAGTAATGGTATGGACAAGTAAATGAATGCAAAAAGAAAAGAAGAAGATTGGGAGAGTAAGAAAAGAAGGAAAAAGGACAGAAGACAGGTTAGAACATTACATTTAACTTGAAAATTATTTAAACAAATAAATATTGTCATGAATAAACAAGAAAGAAAGAAAGACAGAAAAAGAAAGAACTTGTGTTTCGATATTTCTTTACATTAAATTATATTGTACACAAATAAATAAAAGCAGCCATGAGCCACAGGGAGAGAATGAATTCAGACTAAATTTAAGAAGGAAAGAAGGCAGAGAGGAGGCAGAAGGGCTTGGGACACATTCTGGTTTGGTATTTTGTGATTTATGGAAAACAGGACCACAATTTGTTTGTTGAACTTCAAATTTGCACATTTTAATAAAATAAACACGTGCTGCATTCCTGCCTTCTGCTCCAGAGCTGAGCAGGAAAGCTGGAAGAAACTGAGCAGGCACTGATGGTGTACAGTAAAGAAAGGAAAGAAAACAGCGGGAGATGGAGAGGCAGTAAGGAATGAGACGAATGCCTTTTACAGACGTGCGAAAGGTCCGGCGTGTTTACTGTAAGAGAAGGGTTTATTCTCGACTGAGCGTCGACAGTTACACAGTCACTCTGGGAAAGACAGCAAGGAAAGCTGAGCAGTTACTTTGGCTCATGGTATTTTTTATTTTAATGCTAAGGTTGTTTTTTTTATTATAGTTATGTTGGTGTTGTTACACTATTATATTATATTATATCATACTAGCTGTATTGGGGTGTATTCAGCTCCGTTACCTAGCCGTGTAGCTCTACTCTGACACTAATTTACTTAATCCAAAGACATGAATTTGTTCATGAATATACAGTAAAATGTTTTCTGGGATTGTGTACAATGAAAACTGGAACACAAGTAAACAGATTTTTATTTCTTTTTGTTTGTCTTAGCACACACTAAAATCAGAAATTCTTTTTCTTCTCCATAAAAAATATTTCCAAAGATTTTGATTTTGACTCGTTTTATCATGCAGATAAAACGACTAGAAAACTAATATTCATGATTCACATTGATGATAAAATGGGCTTTCCATACGTAGAAATAAATTTTAGGAAAAGCAGGATTGGTTTGAAGTATGTACAGATATATATATATATTAAAGAGCACATAATGGTCCATATATACAGTAGATCATTGATACACATCTGGGTCATTAAAGATCGTTTGTTCATTTTAGCCCTAAACAATTAATCTAAAATGATGAAAAACAAGCAAAGAAAAAATATTTCTTGTTTTAAAGGCAAAATCTTTTTGAACAAAATAAAAAATGAGGATATAATTTCAGCACAAATCCTGACACTGCTAATGGATGAAGATGTAAATGGTCAGGACTCCTGAGGTTTCGAGTGTTAAATTGAATATGAGACAGATGTTTAAGCATGTTGCACTTTACATCTGATGAACACAGCGTATATGGATGTGTCTAACATCTACTGTCTACTAACGTCCATGTCCACAGATATCATGACATCCATGTCCATGCGGAGTTTCTCGATCGGCAGACAGCCGTCCTTCTCCAACTTATCTCTGCGAGACAGTGGGCGTGGCCGAACCAAGGCGGCCGTCTCGTTCGCCGCTGCGAAGCCTCTCTCTCGCTCTTCCTCCATGAGCATGGCTGACCTGAATAGCCTCTCCAGCATGTCGCTCAACGGCCTGGGCAACAGCACCAACGAGAAGGAAGCCATGCAGAGCCTCAACAGCCGTCTGGCCAACTACCTGGAGAAAGTGCGCTCTCTGGAGAAGTCCAACGCCGACCTGGAGATCCGCATCAAGCAGCTCATGCTGGAGCGGGTTCCCAAGGGCCATGACATAGACGCCATGTTGGCTCAGGCACACGCTCTAGAGCATGAGGTATAAAAAAAACACACACGAATGACTACCAAGCTCAAGATCAATTCCAGTTCAGTTCATTCAGCTACACTCAGTTCACTTAAGAGTTCTTGAATGGTTCCTGAATGTTTCTTGGTGTGGTTATGGCTTCCTAAATGGGCTTGGGAAATCTCTCTATACTTGAAACTCTTTCTTGTAGGATTCACCTCAGGGTTCCTCCAGATGACCAAACTGAAGAACCTTTTAGAGTCCTTGATTTTCATGATTCATGAACCTCTTAAACTTTTTAGAAGGAAAGAGAATAATATAAAGAGAGAGGAAATGAATGAGAGACAAAAGAAATAGAAAGAAATAGAGACAAGTAGAGTGAGAGAAAGAAAAGAGGGTGAGAGAGACAGGCAGAGAGCGAGATAGAAAGAGTAAGATGGACAAAGAGAGAGAAAATGAGACAGAGAACAAGAGAGACAGGAGGAGAAAGAGAAATCATTCTTTTTTTATAGTAATAATTTATACTTGTCCAAAGCATCAAAAATAGCCACCACATGTTTTCATAACTTTTCAGTACTCAGTTGAACAGAAGTACTTTGGTTCGTACCTCTTTGAGAGTGATTTTTGGGAACCGGTCCCATTCCTAATCACTAATTTTTGTCTCATAGATCAGGGTCAATGGTGCATTGAGTTATACCAAGGTTTAGTAATTCAGGATTTGGTTATCTAATCTGTTTTTGGCCACTGAGGCTGGATGGAGTTCAGAGTCTCAGGTTGCCATTTCCTCAACAGCTCCAGCATCAGATAACAAACTGAGAGAAGAAGATTGATGGATTAAACCCAATCCAAAAACCAAATTACAATGCTATAACATCCGATTGAGTTTCAACTTGACCATTGGTGGTTTCCAGATCCCTCTGTGGAAAATCTAATCAGTTATAGATAAAAATATCACATTTCATAAGTACAGTATCATTAAAGATCCACTGTGTAGGATTCAGCCCCCTGAACCTTACCCTCTCTTACCCCTCAATCTCCGAGCGTGTATTAGAGCCGTCAGGAACCCGTAGCATACTTCCAACTACTTACATTAACATTCACTTGCTTTTTCTGTGCTAAATAATAAGTACGATCCTCCATTTTTCGAAATTTGGCTTCTCAAACTTGTTCTCCAGCTCCACCAAACACTGCTTCCTCTTCTTTCTGCTTCCTCGTCTTCTTTTCTTCTTCTTTGTCGTCCTTCCGGTGCTTCCTTCCGGATTCACGCTGCCGCTTGTAAAAACGTGAAACGTGGAAGGCGCTCTCTAGAGGTTTGTCCGTTCTGGGCTCCTGTAGCGGCGCAACATGGCGGCTCCGTAGAGGTGGACCCGCTCCCTGTGTAGGTATAAAGGGCTCTTTCTAAACTTACACAAACACAACGATTCAGAGTTACAGCTGATTATACACTAGTGAGGACATAACTATGAATTCTACAAGTATTTCATGGAATACATACTCTATTTCCGCTCTATTTCAAAATCCTACATAGTGGAGCTTTAAAGATGCACTTTAATGAATTTCTCATAGGCCTGATTTTGCTGATTTTCATAGAAGCAGTTTGCCCGAAGTAAAATAATTATTTGCTATTAAGTTGAGCCAGTCTTAAAGTACAAAAGTTATCACTCATCAACTGATTTAGTACTACTGCAACCCAAAACTAGATTCGATGAGATTCAAATTTTAGATAGATTCTAATTTATTGTCATTGAGCTGAGCACAGGTGCAAAATACAAAGCCAAAGAGATCGCAAACTGTGAAGTTCTGACAGTGATTAAGATCTCAGAGAGTGAGTGCTGCTACGATGCCCATCTTAAAATCCGCCAACAGGATGATGCCAAACTCATGAGACAGCTACAAATACGCTACCTATGATGAAGAATGAAGAGAGAAAACTCCTGATTAATTCAAGAATGTTTGCATTTATGCGAGCCAGTCAGCATGAGCTGATTTCCAGATCGCGCTGACTGATGATGTAAGCGTTGTGATTCCCTTTAATTGCAGGTCTTTCGTTAGAGGATCTTCACTGTATAATCTGACATGGAGAACTCACGTTATCACGCCATCCTTTCTAGACTTCAGCTCAGATTTTATTCATATCATATTGAGTAACAATCTTAAAAATCACACTTTACTTTGCAGTTAATGCGAAGTTTGTACAGTCCCTAACCAGGTTTCATTCACTGTGAATCATTTTATAAGCCAAGTTGTTTGTTAATGATTACCCACATCTCAACCTCTACTGCAGATCAAGCGGTTACTCATTAACATAAAAAATGTGATGTTTAATTAGATTAAATGCTTAAAGAAAGCATCAGTCAAGAAATTGGTCTTCATCTGTGATGGCATTTCGTTTTTATAAACCATTTTTTCCCAATGTCCAGGTCAGAAAGAGGACTCTGGAGAACGCTCGCATCATGCTGGAGATTGACAATGCCAAGCTGGCCGCAGATGACTTCAGAATCAAGTGAGTGACAGGATGTCTTGCCTTAAACAAATCTACATCCCTAGAAAAGGGCAGTTCCTCAAGGGTTCTTTGGATATGATTCTTTAAGATAGACAAGCTGGGGAACCAGTACAGTGTAACCCATGTCCTAAAGGTCCATACTCATTGAAAAAAAGAGTTCCTCAATGGTTCTTTGGGTAGTTAAGAGTGATTTAAAAGGTTCCTTGAAATAGATGAGCTGGAGAACATTTTTCTGACAGTGTAGACCAGGAGAATCCAATCCAAGATCTATATTCATTAAGAAAAGAGAACCTCAATGTTCTTTGAGTGACCAGGTCCTGAAGATCTGTGTTCATTAAAAAAGAGTGGTTCCTTAAAGGTTGTTTGGACAGTTTAAAGTTCTTTAAGGCTTCCTTAAAATGGACAAGCTGAAAAAACATGATAGATTGCCTTTTTCAGACCAGGATTGTTTCTTTTCTGTCCTAAAGGTTTTTGCAATGAGGGTTCCTTAAAGGTTCTGTGGAAAATTAAGAGTTCTTTCCCTGAAATGGGCAAGCTGTAGAAGAATTACAGGTTCTTTGTTTGACCTTTTTTTTGGAGAGTGTAGTCCAGGCCTGTCAATGTACTGAAGATCTGTCATTCTTAATTATTTATAATTATCTATAAATCTTTCATTAAAACTCTATCCTTTAAGGTTTCCTCAAAATGGACACTCTGAAGTTCTCTTAATGGTTCTGGATTTGGCTTTTTTTAAGTGTAGACCAGGAGTGTCTAATAAAGGTCCTCGTTAAAAAAGAGGTTTCCGCAACAGTTCTGTGGATAGTTAAGAGTCTCATCATTACTGGTATGACCTTTTTTTTTGAAAGGGTAGATCAGGTTTTTCCCATGTCCTGAAGATCTTATTTTAAAAAAGTGTTCCTTAAGGGTTAGAGAAGGGTTTTAGCTTTCTAAATAGTTTTCACTTGGAACTAAATTTGGACAGAAAACCTTTTGTTGTTGGTTTCAACATAGAAGTTGTACTGTTCTTCAGAGTTGAACTGCAACTATAATCAACCATTCTTGGTTCAAGTATGCACATTGTATCAGATTAAGAACCTGGAAAGCTGGATCTTTTATGAAACACACACACACACACACACACACACACACACACACACACACACACACACACACACACACACACAATGATCCTCAAATGAAAAACATCTAGAAAAAATGGTGGTGATGGACGTTTAAGACTCTGTTCATGTTCCAGATGGGAGACTGAGAGTGCAATGTGTCAGTCAGTGGAGAGGGATTGTGTGGCTTTGAAAAAGGCCAAGACAGACCATGATCAGATCATTGCTACGCTACGAGGAGATCTGGACAGCCTGAAAGAGGAGCTCTACTTCCTCAAGAAGAACCACGAGGAGGTATGTTCTCTCAAGAATGCCAGTAGAAGCCCAGAGGCTATCGCAGTCCATCCAGCCGCTCGTTTTTAGCAATGTAAACATGCGTTCCCTTTCCCTCTCGCTATCTTTGGGATATATCTTACAATAGACATGGTTCTGTTTATCATAGACACACTGTCTGCACTTATACTTTGCCTAAGTTTGTGTAACTGTATTAGATTGAATTCTGATTATATCCTATAAAACAAGCTCTCAGCGATTGCAGAGTTATTTGTAAACTATCCCAATCTGGCAACCCTGCAGTAACTGTCCTGTCTACTGCTTCTCCCTTCCCTGAGCATGGGGCAGCATGAAGCCTGTCCCAGCGGGCCTCTAATGGAGTTTCCACTTTTTGACCACAATAAAAACTCTATAAAGTTAAATTGTGCAACATCTAAAAAGGCGAGAGTGGAAACTGACAGTGAAACATCTACGTCAATGCAAATTAAAAGTACAGAGCTGTAAATGAGGACTATTGAGTATTAACATTTGTTGATCTAAACAAGCAAGAAAATTGTAGTCCAATTCAACCCAGAGTTACTCCGTCATTTTGGATGCTTTTCTAAGATGAGTATCAGTCGAGGGTGTGCTTTAGAGGCTAGTAGCGTGCGACTCGTGTGTAGTAGTCCTTACAAAGACAACAGAAGGTAACACAAGCCATCCATCAAATATTTACAGACGATGTTAATAATGAAAAGACTTCCACCTTCTCTACATCACGAAGAGGTATCAAGTTCTTAACACTAATGCATACACACTTGTATGCACATGCACATGTACTGACCACACCCGGTTAAGCAAACGTGTGAGTTTACACACATAATCAAATACTATTACAGATGTGCTGAGACACACGTAAAGCCATGTGAACTCTCTGCAGGAGATAGACAGCCTGCGAGCACGGATAGCTCAGGAGGACGTCAACGTGGAGGTGGACGCCGCTCGTGGTCCTGAGCTCGGCTCGGTGCTGTCCGAACTCCGCTCTCAGTACGAGGGCATCGTGCACAAGAACAAAGAAGAAGCGGAAGACTGGTACCGCAGAAAGGTCAGTGTCGCGAGTAAAGCGGTCATGCAGTTCTGATTCGTTATCGTTTCTATAGTAACCATTTATGGAAGGAGTCTCCAGTGTCAGTGCATCGTAACAGCCAGAGTTATAAATTTTCAGGACACAGGAGTTTATGCTTTGTGGTTTCTTGATAAAAAGACAAAAAATATGTGGTAGAAAATGTGATAAAAATGTGCAATAATTCCTAAATTATTTCTTACATAAACAGACCGAACAGACATCTCTAGTCAGATTACACCTTTAACTTTTTCACACCAGCTTTTTAAAATCCGTAGGCCTAAATGATGGAACGTTCCAGAAAGTGTAACCACTATGTAGTACCCTCATGTAACATTCCTTATAGCCCTGTGGAACCACGTGTACAGTGCATTTAAAGTTTCCCGTGTTGCTGTTGCAGCTGGAGGTGGTGCAGACGGAGGTGCGTGAGAGCAACGAGGCGCTGCGAGGGGCTCAGAGCGAACTCACCGAGAGGCAGCGCTTCCTGCAGACCCTGGAGGTGGAACTGGAGAGCCTCCACAAGCAGGTCAGAACCTTCATGATGAAGGAGGGAGGTGGGGGAACCTTTTAAAACACTGCTCCTGTTTACAGCCTGAACTTCTAGAGTGCTTATAGAATTACAGCGCAATTCAAGACTTTGCCCTTTTCAAGCACAAGTCCCCAAAGCGCTGGCCGGCCCGTGTCCCCGTGCTGTGGCCTAATTTTTTTATTCAGGTCCACGAGCACCTGGCTGATCGGGTCAGTCAATTTCAGGTGGAGAATGTGAAAGCGATGCCACTTAAAGTGGTAGGCTTAAAGTGGCATTTGTGCTGGAGGAGGACTGAATAATCCCTCAGTATCACCTGCTGCATCAGTGACGACCTTTCTCATGAGAGCTTGATTTTCACTTAAGACGCAATCTCGCTCTCGGATCGGGAGAGGTCTGTCTTCGTTCGGACTATTTTTGAGCTGGGCATTTACTGTAAACAGATTACATAGGGGTCTGTTTCAGCAAAACACAAGCACAACCACCCCCCCACCATTTCCTTTTTTTTTATTGCCTTTTCCTTTTCCATGTAATGAATTACATGGAATGAATGTAATGAATTTTTTTTCTTTTTTTTTTCCATGTAATCAAGCCTGTCCTAACTTGAAATAAAGTTATTCTAAAGAAGTCGTATAGAAAGACCTTCTGTCTGCACGCAATGCTGCAGAATCACGTCTTCTTCTTATCAGGAGTTCAGTTACAGAGATGATTGTGCAGTGAGAATCTGTCTTATCATCAGATAGGGCTTGATTAGTGCCAGCCAACTCGTGATACACTTATTTATATAGTGTGTGTTATATTTCTACTTTTTGTCTAGTCAGAAATGAGTTAAGCAGTGAAAACACTGAAGCTTGTCCAGCACTCCCTGCATTTGTTTACATATGACTAACAGTTTGCGTAGAACCCCACACACACACACACACACACACACACACACACACACACACACACACACAATTTCCAATTTGCCAAATATGTAATAGAATCAACATGATTTGCTAAGTCTTTTCTGATAACACGAAAGTAGTGTCCGAGCCGATACCTGATCTTACACCAGTCCATGACTTTCCAACCCAAAATACAGGCTCCTGAAGGGGAAATAAATTCCATTCACAGCTCACAAACCTGCTGAGGAAGCCATGATGGCACAAGATGTAGGCAGGGTAATGTCATCATCATCATCATCATCATCATCACCAACAACAACAACAACAAAAACAGCAGCAACAAACAGCAAAAATGTCTTTAACTGTAAAATAAATTGCACAAACTTCATCAGTGAGCAAAATCCAACCTTGACGTTATTTCTAAACCGACTTGTTGTTTTTGAGTTACGGAGGTTTGGATTAAACCAGTCAAACCGGCTAACAACTACTAGATGTCAATATTACACAACGTTAATCATTTCCACCACAGAGAACGCACTGAGCCTTGGTAATGCGTTCATAAGAAGTTGTTCATGAGCTTAGATGGGCGGACATAAAACACTTTGTTGTAGGGGTCTACATAGAACCTCTCTCTCTCTCTCTCTCTCTCTCATTCTCTCTCTCTCTCTTTCTGTTTGGCTCTGGTTATCTGTACATCACTGACATTTGTTATTTCTTTTTGTTTCATTCCAAACAGAAATGTTCTTGTTTACATTCCTCCAACGCTCCAGCGTTCCACATCCCCCTCTTTAGCTGGTCATAAGGAAATAAAAGAACGGTTAATATCGATCGTTAGACATGCTAGCCGACTCTGCGTATAGGAAGACTGGAATATATTTAAAAAAATAAATAAATACACACAGACTGCATTTAACCAGACACACTGCAAAAAACGAAATCTTAGCAATACATCTTGCCTATAGTCACATTTATCTAGTGTCAGATAATGCGTAAAAGCAGCATGTCAATAGAATAAGAAACTCTAAAGCATGAAATGAGTAAAGTCTGGTTTATTACAATCTTACAAAAGGAAACACTACGTAAATTTGACTTAAGATTTCATTTTTGCAGTGCATGTGTGTATTTATTTGTAACATTTTCAGAGCATCCTTATACTTTGCAGCGTGATTTGTTGCTTGCAGAATTGTAGAAAAAATACATCCTGCCACCACAATATTTTCAAAAAACCCAGATATAGTGGCTCTTTAATGTCAGATCTTCATGAAGCCAGGCAGGAACATCGTTGAAGCGTTGAATTCTGATCCCGTCCCGTCCTGCAGGTCGCCGCCCTTGAGGGGAACCTGGGAGAGACGGGTCAGAAGTACGCCATTGAGATGGAGCGTCTGCAGGCCACACTGAACCAGCTGGAGGAGGATCTGTCTCAGCTTCGGCTCGACATGCAGCGCAACAAGACCGACTACGAGCAGCTCCTGCGCATCAAACAGAACCTGGAGCTGGAGATCGCCACCTACAGGCGCCTGCTGGAGGGAGAGGAAGCGTGAGTGCTTAAATCAAGGGCTTTAGTAACGTCGAGACTATTTCTGTTAATTTCTTGTCTGATTTTCTGTTTGTTCTTTTCTCCTGCAGCGTTAAGGAAGTCCTTCCACCTCCTAAGAGTGAGTATTGAAGCGGGCCTTCGTTAACCTTCACAAAAGGGAAATAAATGACACATTCACACCCGTGTCACCCTGTGTGTGACATAAGCAGCTATCATTTTGATAAGAGCTCTCTGTTTTTGCTGGAGACCCACCCTGCTTACTCTCATAGCCTGGAGACGTAAATTAACTCAGCTCAATCTGATTAGAAAGTTAAAATTACATCATGATATTATCTCAACTATTTGTCTGGCACAGAAAGGGCCGAGAGGTCTACACACGTCTCATAGCAGCGAGGCGACTAACAGAGGCCGTGGCTGGAGACTAATGGCAGATTAAACGCCGTAAACAGAGCAACGTAGCAAAACAGACCAGCACGCCCTTGGCTACGCAAACCTAAAACGTCCATGTGTGAAAAAACCTCTCTGTCCATATCACGCTCACATTCCTGTCTGACTTTTGCTGTTCCTCTCTGCAGAAGAGCCTGATGTTCGCACCAGGAAGATCGTCAAGGTGGTCACTCAGACCATGATCAACGGGAAAGTGGTGGACGAGTCCAGCGAGGTCGAACAAATCGAAGAGTCCAAGAAGTGAGAATCGAGGACCAAAATAAAGCTCCTATTGTTCGTTAGGGACCACATTTAACCCCCCCCCCCCCCCCCGGTCCTGGAGGTCCCCGAAGGACTCTCACGTTTCAGTTTCAGACCCATCAAAGCCTTTCAGAGAGATCAGCTTTCCTGTGTCTTTCTCCAGCTACACAAAGAGGCCACATTACTAGAGTAAACAGATACCTGCTTCAGCGCTGAACACGGGATAAGTCCTTCCTTTGTGCTTTCGTGTTTTTATCAAAAGAAACATCATTTATTATTTTTTCCTTTTCCTGCTTTCTTGCAATTTGAGCATTTATTCTAGGATTATGAAAGCAGGATGAAAGTAGTGCTCTGTAATCTGCAAACAATGTAAACGACTCATAGTTTAACGAATAAAACCGCAAAAATAAAATAGTCCATTCAGATCTACATGTTTGATGTAATTATTGATATTTTGCTTATTTTAAAAAGCTGTTTAAGTTAAATTACTCTCCACACATGCCGGCCGTACATAAGACACGTAATACACGTCGTTTAATTTTCTAGATTTTTAAACATTCATGTCTTTTACTTAACACACAGTGATGCGCTTGCAGTGTGTTTTTAATGCTACAGGAATTAAACCACTGAACAGAATATTCCCAATCAGCTTAACCAAACAATTTAAAGCACATCCTTATGATTCTTCTTTATATATACTTTATACATGTTCTCTTTACAATTTAAAATCCATCTTAAACATGTTTACACACAGTTATTGATTTAATATCACAGTTTTAAAACAGTCGCATCTCATAAAATAACATGCCTAATGTCTAAAATGTCCAAAAACGTCAAATTAAATAGGTCTGTTCATGTATTTTTTTAAATTTTGTTGATTCTGGCACACTGTAAGTTGTATGTATATCACACATCACCTAACAGCAAGCTTTGATTTTTTTCCCCAAGTTATTTTAAGCAGAGATGGATTAGGTACTTTTGTATGCTATTGAAATTAATTCACTAAATAAAATCTACCATGACAAAATATTCCTAGATGATTAACCAATAAATAAACGATTATAATTGAATCCTGATGAGATTCCTCTTTTTTCTACCTTTAATACATGAGTTTTATTTTCGTTTTAAAATCCTTTACAACCCTAGCACCATTACATATAGTTCATGGATAAATGTCAAAGTTTCAAAGCGGCGGCGTCCCGTACGTTTAGCACACCTAAGTTCTAAAAAGTAAGAAAAAATAAATAAATCTAGAACTTTAATACAGATCTTGGGTTCTCCATCTAGGAGACGGTTCTGTGTAGAACCCTGTATCAGGATCATAAGCGATTCTCTGTCACTGAGGCTTGCAATAGGAAGCTAAAAATAAAAAAGCATGAATTGTCTAAAGAACCCAAAGATCTTCTTACTTTTATACTCATATTTTCACTTTTACATTTTATTACATTACTTCTTATTATTATGACTCAACTTTTAGACTATTAATTGGGCCCAGCAGTTTGAGCTAGGAGTATGAAAACATCTCTATAGATAAACTTTACTGTAAGATTTATTATTATAAAAGAACCCGTAAAGAACCCTTTGTTGAATCTGCA
This sequence comes from Notoglanidium macrostoma, assembly GCA_030068235.1. NCBI lineage: Eukaryota > Metazoa > Chordata > Actinopteri > Siluriformes > Auchenoglanididae > Notoglanidium > Notoglanidium macrostoma. The sequence goes on from JAQQZR010000009.1 coordinate 20,197,123, forward strand.
CTGACTGTTTTTATCCGAGTTGCAGATATTTTCTGGTGTGTACCCGCTTCAGCCTGGTGTGAGAGACTGAAAGTGTATCTTGCACACTTCTCCAACTTCAAAGCAAAATATTTGCATGCTATTTTCTTTACAAATGCACGCAAGGCCGTGTTCAGGAGTTCAGGAACTGGAGCCGTAGTTAAGTGGAGAACGCTCTCCTTATTCAGGCTCGTCTTTCACAGCTGTTTATGTTGTGTAAGAGTTTCTGGGAGGAGTTTCAGGTGATTAAAATGACCTGTGTGCAGGTTACACCTACGGCATTGCCTGGTCCCGATCCTCCTCTTTATACCAAGCGCTTTCCTTTAGGGCCAGAAATAATCAAGACGATAGAAAATACTGCCTGATAAATTTTATAAATCAAATGGGATAACAGACAGACAGGATAAGCATGATGGTCATGGATAACTATAGTTATGATGATTGTGTTTATGAGTTTTACAGCGGATCTGATAATAATCGAAGCAGTACCATATGAGTACAAAAACTCTGTTTCTGTATGATGAATTAAAAGTTTAAGTTTTGTTTCGTTTAAACATTGTGTTCCAAAACCCCACACTGAAAGCAAAAAGCACAGAGAGAGTTAAAGATTGTTTATGTCCGGACATCACATTTATATAGCCTATTTAATATTGCCTTTAAATAGCATGCAGTACTTTTTGTGTGTCCAAAACATTCATCTTTAAGCTGAAATAATGTGATTACAAGAAACTGTCAGATTGTGAAGTTGGACTTTACACAGCCCGTTGTATAGCGTCGATATCACACGAGAAAGATTCACTAACTGTTCAAGATCAGAACAAGCATCAAACACTAGCTTTTCAGGCTCAACACTCTTTGACTAACTGCTGATAGTGGTGCGATGTGATTTAGCCTTTGCTTCATCTTTACATAAAGAGAGTGATGCAGCGGCGCTTTAGTATTTTGGCCTGTCCAGCTCTCTGACCTCCTCGCGCTACGCTCCGTTCAAACAGATCAGCTTCACGATTCCAAAGCATCAGCGTAGATCACTAACGAGCTGTGAACGTAATGTAACTCAGTGTTGTAGAGCTGCATTGCATTCTGGGAATTCTATACTGGATTTCTCAATAATATGGTTTCTATTTTCATGAAATAACAACAAAGTCTGGTTTGAGATTTTTTTTTAATAAACTCCATAGTAACTGCACTAACAATGAAAATAACAATAATAATAATAATAATAATAATAACAATAGCAATAGCCCCGCCCCCACCATGACATCAGCATGACAGACAATCGCTAACTTTTCAGAACTATGAAAATGCAGCACCAGCAAACAAACCCATTAAACACACCACAAATATTTCAAAATAAATATATTTAATGTGTTTCAGGGTTGAGTTTAACTTTAAGGTTAGAGTCAGGGGGTATTAATTAATGCTTGTACCTTTTCCTATGAAAAATCCAACCACATCACACTTGTTAGTTGGGTACTAGTTTTATTAGTTTACTCATTAGTAAACTGTATGCAAAGCTGACTGATTGGTTTGTGTATGAATTGATGTAGAGATGATTTTGTTTTATCAGAAGAAATACTTCAAATGATGGTTGAAATTTGTACGAAAGACTGGAATGAAAAAGAACAAAGTAAGAAGGTAGAGTGGAATAAATCCTGAGTACAGCAACAAAAAAGCGCAGCTAGACTTCACTCATCTCTGAGCTCTGAACACAGCGCTTTGTTGTGGAGGTTGTAGGTCATTATGAGAGTTTTGTAAGTGTTCAGTGTGTCCCTTTCATTAAAACAAATTGTGAATCAAAGCTCTGAACTCTGCAGACGTGATAAGCATCTCTCTCAGCCAAGGATCTTTGACCTCTTCCTTCTTTTCAACTGAGAAACAAACTCAGCTGTAATTCGAGCTATTTAAGCTCCATGCCTGGCTGCTCACTGAAACCCCATAGTCAAACACCTGCTTTGTCTTTTGATTCATCAATTTGGATAACTTACAGACATTATGGCATGTTAGAAAACAACGTAACCTGAACCTGAGTTTGTCACGATTAAAGAAACAGCCGTGACTCATGACAACGTTATTTTTCCTCTTTAATATTTAACTTCGCGGTGAATCGATGGGTCATGTGGCTTCTCTGTATAAAGAACACTGCAGTGTGTGTTCACATGACAGCACAGAGAAGAGGAAACAGAAAAAACACTGGCTGGAGGAAACTTCACGTCGCGGTGATGAGGAGGATTGAACACCAGAGTGTCAGTATTGACGTAGAGGGATGTCCTTCATACGCTACTCCCCTCTTAGTGCGATTCGAATGAGTCAGGTGTTTGGGATTAAATTCAAATCATACAAATGATTTTTTTTTTAAATAGCTAACGTGTGAGATAATTTCAACAATATTTCAAGATTTGGATGTAAGAGCTGATGCTGTAATCATAAAGACTGTCCTGCTCCTGCTCTCATCCCAGGGCAGAAGTTCCTGCTGTTACAGTTCTAATAGCCCACTTTATCGTTTCTATAGTAACGGCACATTAACAGGGATCTGTACAACAGATGCTCCAAATAATAGTAATAACATTTACAAAAAAAACATGTATAATTGTTTATGTAACTTTCATTGAAGGAGTCAATAGGTAAAACTGTGTGATCCACCCCAACCGCCCCCCCCTCTTACCCCTCCCTCTCCAAGCGTGTATTAGAGCCGTCAGGAGCCCGTAACGTATTTCCGAGTACTTACATTCACACTCGCTTGCTTTTTCAATGTAATAATAAACTAAATAATAAGTATGATCCTTGGAAATTTGGCGTCTCAAACTTGTTCTGCAGCTCCACCAAACACTGCTTCCTCTTCTTTCTGCTTCCTCGTCTTCCTTTCTTCTTCTTTGTTGTCCTTCTGGTGCTTCCTTCCGGGTTCACGCTGCCGCTTGTAAAAACGTGAAGTATGGAAGGCGCTCTCTAGAGGTTTGTCCGTTCTGGGCTCCTGTAGCGGCGCAACATGGCGGCTCCGTAGAGGTGGACC
>JAQQZR010000009.1:20204593-20219100 GCA_030068235.1 Notoglanidium macrostoma
TGTGTGTGTGTGTGTGTGTGTGTGTGTGTGTGTGTGTGTGTGTGTGTGTGTGTGTGTGCAGGTGTACAGGTGTATCTGAGAAGCAGGAGTGTAATTAGTGACTGTGCTGTGATGGAAGCACCGATGTTCTGTCTGTCTTTCAGGCTGCAGAAAACAATGCATCATTTACAGGAAACAAATGTAATTTAAAAAAATCAGACCCAAGAACCAAACAGAACACAAGAACTCTGAATCAGACTGAAATTAGTGCATTATGAAAGAGATTTTACCTGGGGTTTAGACAGTATGATAGATCTCAATATAAAAAGACATAAAGTCACACTGTGACTCACGTCAGAGCTTTTTCCAGGGATGGTTCTAGAGCATAGAACCCGTTTTAGAAAGTGTTGTGTTTACAAATATCGATGCAGCAAAGCTACAAGGGACAAAAACTTATCCAGAAACTATTTCTGCACACTGCACAATTATATTTATGTTAAAAAAAACACAATATTAAAATATTACATATTTGGTTTGAGTGACTGTTGGGAACTCCTAAAGGTTCTGTATAGAACCGTACAACAAAATCTTCTTTGGATGGTTTTTTGAGTTTGTTCATGGTCAAGGCAAAGAAGCTTTATCAAAGACTACTACAGTTATTAAAGTTACTACATCCTGCACATGTACCCACTCTAACAGAAACAAAAAGGCACAATCTAGAACCCTAAACTGCTTCTTTGGTTTGGTTGTCTAAAAGTTCTACAGTGTGTAGAACGCTAGAACAAAACATTAGGAACAATGAATCCCTTTCAGAGATGACACTTGCTCGAGGAGCTTTGAGAGATCAACCACAGGGACTTCAAGTGTGGGGAAAAGGGCTGTTGGACAATTAAGAGCTTTGGCTTTCCATTAGAAGAGTAAGTGAGGGTTCTAACTTTCATCCAGAGAACCTTTTAAGGAACACTTTTTCCCCGAGTATGTACAGATGAATGCTCAGATGACTCCTGTCTAAACAGAGTGTGTGTTCACACAGCCAACACCTTTCTAGCAAAACACTGGTCCAGTCTAGACGATCCTAAGGCACACAGGTAAGCAATGTTCCTCACAGGCTCTTAATCCTTTAAACGCTGGAGTGTTTTTAATGACTGTAATGTTTTTCTGTGTGCCAACGATTCTCAGCGTAGCGTCTTGTGAAACTGCAGTCCACCTTCAAACCCAGGATCGGCACGGACATGCAGCATTCCTCCACCTGTGACATCACCAAACCACGGCCTGCCACTGCGGGCTTATTACACTGCGGGGGCTGATGTTTGTCTCTGTGTATATGATTTACTCACGCTCATTCTCAGTATGCTGGAATTAACAATCCAAATATTCCAACCGTGTGATTATTGATGCCAAAATTCGGGGCTTTAACTTGCTGTGTCTGGAAACGACGGCTCCAATCCAGGGTGTGCGAACGACACAAAGCAGAAGAAATGCAGGCTGAAAATGAGTTATAGGCTAAAACCCTGGATTCTGATTGGTCAGAATGTCTTGATTAATTTTCTATAACGGCAGCTCTGACAGTAGTGCGGCTTTAAATTGATGTGCTCGTTCTAACACGTGATCGTTTCTATAGTAACGGCTCATTCTCAGGCTCATTCTCAGGGCGGACGCTAAACATGAAGCGTTCTCAAAGATGAATGAATGTTTCTTTATAGTTTACGGAAGGAGTCTCCAGTGTCAGCGCTTTGTAACAGCCAGAGGTGAAGCTGGAACTTTAAGTTGTCCGACATCTTCAGGACAGAGGAGTTTACGCTTCTTTGCAGTTTGTCTGTAACATGACAAGTTGCGATTTTTTTCTTATTAACTTCAAGAGAGGCATTTAAAAGAAGCTGGTGAGGGAACGACTGTTTATAGCTGCTATAATGTAAGCAGGAACTTGTTTCTAATGAATATAAACCTGTGGCTTGTAGCTGCACTATTCTCAGGGCTGCTGTTATAGAAAATAAATCAACACCTTCTGACCAATCAGAATCCAGTGTTGGACAGAGCTGTGGTAAAAACAGATTTGTCATCACTGTAAATCTTGTCATTAATAAACTCTGCGCACTGATGGATGATGACACACTGTTGCCACTTAGAAAATTCTTTCCCTGAGCATGTAAAGCTCAGAAAATCCATCTAATCCGTCTGTGTCCTGAAAACAATCACTCATTTCTTCTTAATGACACATTGTCCTGACATGACAGTGATTAAAAGTCTGAAAGCAAAGAAACCACAGCATGGCAGGGAAAGCTGGAGCATGGATTACTGTTACCTTTAACAACAACTTTACTAATTTTCTGAATTATTGCACTGTTGTAAAGAGATTCATGTATGATGGGCATGGATGGGAATTTTTACGGACTAGTTGAGCTTCACTCTGTGTATTACAGACTAGTGCTGCCCCCTGGTGTCTACATTACCACATTACACATGAACACATTACATGTTAACACATGAATACTCTCACTCACTCACATTTTCAGTAAGCGTTTTGTCCTGGTCAGGGCTGCTGTAGATCCCGTGTCTCTTCCAGAGCGGGAATACACCCTTCATGGGACACCGTTTGATTTGAACGCACAAACGTTCACACCTGGGGCAATTTATTTTATCTGCCATGTTTCTGGAGTAGGAGGAAACCAATGAACCCTGAGGAAACACCCAGATACGCAGGGAGAACTCGAGAAACTCCACGCAGACACTAACCTGAGCTCAGGATCAAACCTGAGACCCTGAGCTGTGAGGCGACAAGGGACAGAAATCGTGAACAACAATATGTACTATGTTGTTATTTTGATTTAACAACTTATTTAAGATATTACGTATAACAGTATTTAGTGTTTATTTTCTTACTTTTAGTTCAATATATTATATCATCATTTTGACTTAAAATCACATTATTTCAACATAATAATAATAATAATAATAATAATAATAATAATAATAATAATAATATTGTTACATTTATATAGCCCCTTTCAAAATCCCAAGATATTCATCAATATATTGAGTTATTAATCTTTGCTTTAACTTTAACTTATAATTTTAAGATATTATGACATCATTTTGACTTATCATCTCATTATTGCGACTTAATAACTCGTTATTCCAAGATAGTCTATCCTTATGTCAGCTTAGTATCTTGTTATTTTGATCTTTTTAATCATTATTTCAAGATATTATATCAAAATTTTATTATATCATTATTTTTTTTACATAGTTTCTTGTTACTTCAAGATATTCTGTTGTTATTTCGACTTAATGTCTCGTTATTTCAAGATAGTATGCCATTCTATAAACTTAAAATCTCTTTACTTTGACTTAATATCTCCTTACAAGATTATAGCAATATTTCAACTTGATTGTTTATTTTTGTCATGTTATTTTAACTAAATGTTGTTATTTTAAAATAGCATGTAACTATTTTTCAACGTTATTATGTATAATCTCTTTATATTACCGTAATAACTATTTGTTTCAAGATAAGGTTTAGACTCCAACTTGACTTTTCACTGAGCTGCAGTGTGTCGTGCGAACGCACGGGGGCGCCATCACACTGTTTCAGTAAATATAAAAGGGATAAAAACGTAAAAAACGGCATTCAGTAAAGTAGTGGCTGTTTGAAAAAAGGACACTTTTTTTTTTTTTTACCTTGATAGTGTTACTTCTACATTACCATACTGCAATTTTTACCTTTTATATAATAAAAATAATAAACCAAAAAAAAAAAAAACGTAAATAGACCATTTTTCTTGTATTGTACTTATTTTTTTATTTGTTAATCATCACATTACATTAGAAGTGACATAGAAAAAAACCCCAAAATGTAATCAGAATGAGAATAATTTTATTGCTCAGGATGGATAAAAGACACAAATAATATAAACACCACAAATAAGACAATATTATAGTACCAATATGGTGGCTTGCATAAGTATTTACCCCCTTAAACTTTCCACATTTTGTAGTGTTAAAACTTGGAATTGAAATTGATTGAATTGGGATTATATGTCTTTAATCTATTAAGATTGTGTGTGTGTGTGTTTGTGTGTTTGTGTGTGTGTGTCTGTGTGCGCGCATGTGGGCACAATCTTCAGCTGCTGTTGTAGCCCATCTACATCGAAGTTTGTTGTGTTACATACCCTGAGATGCTTTTCTGCTGCTCACCCTGGTTGTAAAGACTGATTATTTGAGTTACAGTAGCCTTCCTATCTGTCCTCTCTCATCAACAAGACGTTTCCGCCGTCAGAACGGAAGCTCACCACCTCAAAATGATACAACAGTGGGAACAGAACCTACACTTACACTTTGCCAATGAAAACTGGAAAAAAGGCTCTACTACGTATCCGTCCTCCTCAGTTTGTGCCTGCCATTTCCGTATCCAGCTGAAATGTTTACATTGTAATTAAAGGTCAAACTTGTCAAGATCAAACCTAAAATGGACCCCATATGTGACAGAGGTCACTCAAACCCCAGCCACTCTGTCCTATATGTTTTGGTGCTGTCCCGCTTTAGCTGCTTATTATTGACATTCTGTGCTTGATTACTTCTCCTCCATATGATTTGCATTATTCTGTATTCTCTCTAAGAGTGCTTCCATGTCCACTTCACTTTCTGACATTAATGCATTGTGCACATTTTTAGCTAGACTCTTCTTCAGAGGAAAAATCCTTCCTCTCTTGTGTCCAAGGAAGGTGGTATTGTCCTTTTTTTATAACTGGAAAATATTAGATTCAGTCTCAAGGGGCAAACAATGAAACTCTCTTGTATGTTGACACCTTTTCTCTCCTCTTTCAACAACTTTGATATTCCTAGCTCTCCCTATTGGTTTGTATTATATACTGCTTCCTCTGTATGGTGGTCCCTCTCTATCCCCCCCCCCCCCCCCATCTGTTTGGGTTGGAGTGGGCGGTCTAGCTGGGAAGAAAAAATACTGAAAATTGTGAGTGCATTTCTCCTGTTCCTCTGTAATTACATGCTTATTTTCTCTTCTCAAAATTTTATAAATAATAATAATAATAATAATAATAATAACAAATAAATAACTGGATGTTTTTTTTTCACCATTCTGTGCAAACATAGGAAACTGTGTTGTGTGGAAAAATCTCAGGAGATCAGCAGTTTCTGAAATCCTCAAACTGGCATCAACATCCATGTCACGGTCAAGGACACTGAGATTTGTTCCTCGTTCTGATGTTTGAACATTGTGAACATTAACAGAAGTTCTTGACCTGATGATTTTACGCACTGCACCCTTGACAGGCTGCATGATTGGCTGATTGGATAATTGCAGGATGTTCCTATTAAAGTGGCCAGTGAGTGTATAATCTCAATTAAGCGTTTGGGAATTCTTATTACTCATTCAAAGCACTGTATGCAAAAAAAAAAAAACTCTAAATGCACTGAACTAAATGAATGCACAGGATAGCTTATACACTTGTGCATGAAAGTGTGTGTCATGCAATTAAATGCAGAATATGCAAACAATATTTTTCATGATGCGTGCATGATAAAAACACCTTGTAAGGTGTAGCATGCTAAACACACTTTAGGGAGAAGTGCACAAGTCTGGATCACTTCGAAGTGAGTAAACTTTAATCCACAATTAGGAAGCAAAAAACACACACTAGGGTACTAAACAGTGTCCAAAAATAAACTTTGAGTACTACTTCCCCGTACTTGTCAGTAGTTAAGCGTGCTCTTAATCACGTAGTGTCTCTTTAAAAAGAAGCGACGCGGCCCACGCCTCGAAAAGCGGCTCGTTCCGGCTTTGCCACTTCACATCTAATATCCTTACTCCGCTGGAGGGAAAAAATAGTTCCTCACACAATCATTGCGCGGCTCTTCAACTCTCTTCACACACTAATTATAAAATTATCCCTCGCGATTTCTATAGCATTCCCTTAATTGTTTTTGAAAAGTGTACTAATGATGCCGGAAGGTGTTGTTTAATGGACACGGCGGAGGGATACACCAGATTGCCAGCGCTCGCGTCTTTGCCGAGCCCACGGGAGCGAGCGTGAGTGTGAGGGGACGCGCATTTCAGCTGGCTAGAAATTACAGAAGTGTGATTTAATATGATGTCCTGGACAAGACGCAGACTTTTAAACGTGGAAGAAAGTGCCTTCCTCTTCTTTCTGAGGGTTTGAGGTTACATTAGGGAATTGTTTCCTTGACGTGGGAGAAACCTGGATCATTTATAAGATGATTTGTCACTCTGCTTTAAGGTAAGAGTGAACTTGCGACTTGGACATGCATGAAATTGCAAGGCGCTGTTTTGCTTTCTTGTTTTGTTGTTTTTCTTCAGCACACAGCCAGCTGTCACGATCCATACTCATGCACTCTTATGCAATATTAGTAACTAAATAAATGCATGCACTTTCATCTTTACAGAATTGAACAGCTGATGTAAACACCTAGGCTACATTAGGTCTATCATTATTTATCTTAGATGAGATGCTGCACAATGCACGGGTTGTCTTGTGTAATAACATTTTATATGTTCTTTATATGTTAAACGTTTATATGTTACGTGGTTGACATTTGGAAGTGTGACTGAAATGTCCCTAGGATTTAAAACACTTTTTCTTGGTAATATACTATAATCGATTCAGTGATTCATTCATTTAATTTCATCTTATGTACAGCCTGTCATAATCGACCAAACTTAAAGTAACGCCATATTGCAATTGACCTGCCTTTTAAAACACTTTCGCAGCAGGATTGCACTTCTAAAATATAACAATGAATGAATACTATGCTAATTAATGGATGGTTTATTTTTAACTTTTTAATAAGGTAGGTTATTATTGGTAATTAGGCTAATTGCATGCCTCAGAATGGAAAGGAAACTGTATTTTTTGTTTTTTTGTTTTTTTTGCACGTTGCCATGTTTGGGTGGCTCTCAGAAATCAGGGTGGTGCATGAGGAAGTGTCCCTTTTAGCAAAAAGTTTCACCTGCACGCAACTGAATCGTTTCTATTCGATTCAGTTACGGTGAATCGGTTCAGATAAAAAGGGTGGGAGGAAGCGGTAATCATTTTTAAAGGTGCCCCTGAGAGATTAAAAAACAAACATGCAATGTATATAAAAGTGTATTTATCGGATCTGGATTTCTTACCTAATGGACACTTAGATGAAATAAAGAGTCAACAGTCACATTTATGAACTGAATGGATTTAGAGCAGATTTCCTCCAGGTTCTTCTCTTTCTGTAGGTAGATTTGCAGAGATGAATTTCCCCTACATGTGAATGAGATTGTGAATGTGTGTGTGACCCTGACCAGGCTGATTAAGAGTGAGTGAGTGAGTGAGTGCATTGCTTTTGCTGGGAAATGACATCATTAAAATAAACAGAACACCATTACAACCGTCAGTTTACATATTTCTGGCCCAGAAATAACCATTATAAATAGAAGTAGAGAAACAATCCCAAGGCCAAGCATAGTGTATTTAGTGTATTCCTCCGCTGGGAACTTACAGCTCAATATTTTTCTAAGATACCACTACAGTGATCTAATTATTACAGATCTGGAAACTTTCTGAAACATTACAGACTGCAGCTTTAATCAAAAAGGTTTTTTTTTTGGTTTTTTTTGTTGCATGAGCAATAATGAGACCGAGACAAATGCAAATGTACTTTTAACTGCCACTTTTGGTAGACAAGTTGTTTTTGTCCGTTATCTGCTAGAAGCCCCGCCCACTTCAGCTTTTTGATTGATTTGTTTGGGAAATGCAGTTCTGCAGTCACGCATCGAAATGCACATCACAATTGATTCGATTGCATGATTCGATTCACTCAAAAGACTTATATATACATTTACATGTGCATATACGTTTTATATCTGAAACTCATTTGCTCTCTTAAATGCTGAATGTCCTGATTCAGCTCTGTCGTAGTTGAACGTCTTTCAAACTTTCACGTTTGTGTTTTGTTTTTTATTGACTCCGACAGCACTTGCTTAACTCCGGTTGGGTCTCTATAGCAACACGTTCAGCTACTAAACCTTTATTTTCGTAGCTTAAAATGTTTTTCCTTTGGCATTATAAGCACACTGATGTACTTTTAGGAGTAAGTAATTATTTCCTCCTAGAGAATAGAGGCTGAGAAGTTACCTGGGGTATCAGAAACACACGCACTGTAGAAAACCGAAAGTGTTTAGAGAAGTTCCACTGAGCGAGAGGAAGCGTTCCGTAGCAGAGAGTGCCGGCAGGTTTCAGGTTCGCAGTGTGCACTAGTGTGTTGAGTTCAGCGGCTGAATTGAGAGTCGATTCTTTTGAACAGACTCTGAAGTGAATCGGATCGTTCATGGCTAGAAATGTAGGTTGGAAATGTTTACATACTTGTGCATTATTTTAGACCGTTCCTGAGGGTATGAGGGAATGTAGAAATGAAGTGTCTCTTTTATTCATAAGAAATAATGTAAACAAGTAGTGCAATAAAATAAGAGGCGAAGAAATCAGAGATGACGTGATGGACACTTTGAGCTGAGCTGTCCCATCATGCACCAGGAGACGTGTGTGTGTGTAGGGGACAGGATGTTCTAACACAGAGGTATTAGTCTTGTTGTGGTGAACTTTAAGAGCCCTGTAAAGTGATCTGGAATCCCCCCACACCCCCCCCCCACCCCTCTCGAGGCTCATGTTCTAAGCGGGCCAATTTGGGGTTTGGCGTTGGAGGAATGAGTTTCCCTTTTAACACACAAGTCCATCAGTGTGTGTCTTGGCTTACATCACACTGCCTTTGCGTCATGCTGGAGTATAATTAGGCCTCGCGTTATTATTAGTATGCAGCGAGATGGTGGTGAAATTGGTGGAGTTTCTGCAGACATGGCTGATATTTTGTGCATCTAAAAAATCTGGACATATCGTCGTTACGAGGGATACGCACTTAAACGACATCACAATGTCATAATAAACCTACGACTGGTCTTTTGTTGCAAGCTGCAAGCCTGTCAATAACAGGAAGTCATCGTGATCGCCAGTATGTATGGGACAATCTCATCAGACGGTAAGATTCAAGTTGTAAAATTTCCTTTTCTTCCCAATCCAAAACCAATTGCATGTACACCACGTCATACTACGGCTCCGCCTCCGAACCTCACGCACAAACTTCCAAGAAGGCGCTTGAAGGTGGCCTGAAGTTATCCGAGATCTGTTTATTATGGAACTGATCGTCATGTTTTGGTTTTGATCTCGAACACCTTCCCTTCTGTGCAGCAGCGCTGAGGTTTCGGTTGTTGAGCAGTTGCATGAGATGCAGCATGGTGATGAGCTCAGCGTGTCATTAGTCACGCACATGCTTCAGCGGATGCGTCATCATGACTAGTGAAATGTTTATTTAGTTTTTTCATAATTTCTTCGGCACAGCAAAAACTGAAACTGTACTGGATCACATGGACAAATCTGAATGATGTACCAAAGTGAAGTCAGCCCCAGCAGTTAAATGTAAGTTAGATTAAATTATGGGTTTCACTTTTAAAAACGCCCTCATTTATAGCCAAAGGAAAGTGCTGTAAAAATGCCAATTTTTTTCCCAGCTTATTATTAAAGAGGCAGGATTGCACTTGTATGGAGCCAAAGAATATGCAAATGAGTATATAAACATCTACTCATATTTGTATTGTAACGTAAAAATGGACATTATTGTATCTCACCAGTATATAACAGTATAATAAATAAAATCCTACATTATTAGTATTAGTCTTTATTCATTTTCATGATGTTTGCTCAGTTCCATGAGGAAGTACAGGCGCTGGGCGTTGGTTGCTTCCTGGCGACATCACTGTAGTTATTTAGGTCATCCGTGTCATGTGACTCATCAGAAATCCAGAAATATGACATGCTAATAATGCTGATTGGACATTTGTACATACAGGAAACTTGCTTTAATATAAAGAAAAAAAATATATACTGATTTTAACTTGCTTTGTATGCCACTTCTGAGCAAGTAATGAATAAATACAAAGACAGAAATACAGACAAAAAAATTAGCGGGCACTGATTTGATGAAAGATAATAATTAAACATACAGTTCATCTGTAGGAAACGTGCTTTTGGGCAACATAATGAATTTTTATGGACTTGTTTGCACTCTAGCAGGTACAGAATACCCATGATGGAGTTTGTATTTATAACAGAAACAATGAGATATTAGCTCAAAAATAATGATGTCTTGGAATAATGAGACATTTCGTTAAATTAACGAGATAATAAGGCAAAATAAGGACATCTAAATAGTGACATACTATCTTGAAATAATGAGATTTTAAGTCAGAATAAGAACATATGTCTAAATGATGACAAACTTTTTTTGTGATCATGAGATGCTAAGTCTTAATAATGACAAGTATTGAAATTATGGGGTATCAAGGTAATATAATAGTAAGTCAAAATAACACTTTGGAATAACAAAGTGTTAAGTTATAATTATGACATTTTACTATCTTGATGTTCTGTTGAAATAATGAGATATTTAGTTGAAAAAAATGGAACTAATGTGACATTTAATCAAAATAACACTGTCTTGAAATAATGCGCTATTAAGTCAAGATAATGGCATTATTTTGAAATAATGTGATGCCAAAGTAATGATATACTATTTGAAATACTGAGCTACGTCAACAATAAGTCACAATAATGACACTATCTTGAAATGTCAAGATATTAAGTCAAAATAACAACACATTATCTTCAAATAATGAGACATTAAGTTAAAATAATGACATGCTATTTTGGAATAATTCAAAAGTAAGTCAAAATAATTACATGATCTTGAAATATCAAGATATTAAGTCAGTATAATGATGCACTGTCTTGAAATAAAATATGAAGTAACAATAATGACTATAATGCTATGTTGAAATAAAAAGATATGCAGTCCAAATGACACTGATCTGCACTGAATGACACAATCTGGAATAAATGAGATATTAGTGAAAATGACTAACTGTCTTGGAAAAAAAACAGCTATTGAGTTAAATAATGATACTGTCTTGAAAAAGCAAGATAGTAAATTGAATTAATGAGATATTTAGCCGAATTAACAAGTTATTAACGACTTTGTACTTCAACTTTTTTTCACAACTTCAGGGCTAAATTCTTTTGGAGTTTTTGCTGGTCTGAATCCGGAAGTTCAGCTCTCGGGTGGTTCGGTAGGGGGCAGTGTGCTCAGTACCCGTGGGCCTCCACATAACCCACCGAAGAAGAAAAACTTTGTCCGAATCCCAAACGGCTTTCTATTGGAATATGTAGGGTACTACATAGGGAGCACAAGGCATCGCTTTATACACTATGTAGTGCGCTTATGTAGGAATTAGGAGTGAAATTGGGATTCGCTCCCGTTTTTAATTCACGCAGCCTCGCGCTCAGTGACAATGTAACAGAACTTTTCCCGGTGTAACAGTGAGAGAGACTGAGAGAGAGAGAGAGAGAGAGAAGAAAGAAAGAAAGAAACATGTGCGCGCTCAGCAAGTCTGCAGCTCTGGGGAGGAGGACGGGGCTCGAGCGGTTCACGCGCCGGCTCGTCTTGAAGAAAAAAATGACGGTAAATGTCACGTTGGAGTGAGGAGAATAAAATGGCGGCTGGTGACCCACAGCGACCGCGCTGTAGTTATAAAAGTTTATAAAGTTTTTTTTCCGCTTAATTCCCGGTTAAGTGTCGGTTTTCAGCGGGGCGCGGGGCGCGAGCCGATGTACTAGTGCGCTTGTGAGACGATAAGCACGCGGTGTGGGAGAATGTGCACGCGCCGCGCAGGGGTCACCCACGTGGTCTAAAATTCTTAAACATCTTTCTTTCTCTCTTTCCCATGTCCGCCTTTTTCTTTTCGTCATTTTTCCTTTTCATCCTTTCCTTCCATTTTTAAAATTTCTATTTCCTCTTTCGTGCATTTCTGCCATCTTTTTCTTTCTCATGTTTTCCGCCTCTTTACACTGTCCTGGTCCTATCCATCCTTTGTTTCTTCCTTTTCTTTCTCTCATTTTTCACCATTTTTCTTTTTTCATTACGTTTTCTTTCTCTTTTTTTTCCACTCTCTTTTCTTTCACATTTTTTTTCACTTTTTTCTACCCTCTATTCTATCTGTTTCTCTCGCATGTCATTATTCTTTCCTAACATTTTCTTTCTTCTTTTCCCTGTTTTTCTCATTTTCATTCTATTTCTTTTCTTTCGTGTCTTCATCTTTTCTCCACTGTGTTTTTTTGGTCCTAATCTTTTTATCCCATTTGTCTATCTTTAATGTTCTCTCTTTCTTCTTTTCTCTCATTTCTTTCACGCTTTTATCTTGTTCTTTCCTTATTTTCCTGGTCTGTTTCTCTCCTTTTTCCTTTGGCTTTCCTGTCTCTGCTAGTCACTTTTTTCCCTTCCTCCTGTTTTTGCCTCTTCTCTCTGTGGAAATGTTTCTTTCTACCTCTTTATCCACTGCTTTCTCTTTCCCATTTCCTGTATTCTTTTTCTCTCTCATCTTTTCCTTCCCCTTCCTACTTTCCTAACTATTCTTTCTTCTTTTCTCCATTTTCCTTGTTCCTGTTGTCATTTCTTTCACCCCTCTCTCTTGGTCCTTCATATTCTTTTTCCTTTTTCTTTAATTCTTTTCCCTTTTTCTTCTACTTTTTCCTTCAGCTGTATTTTAGATATTCTAAACTGAACGAAAAGAAAATAGAACAAGTGAATAGTTTAAGTCTTAAAAATGTGTAATTTATTAAAAAGTGCAAGAACAGAGTTTCTTTGTCATTTTTCCCTAAAATGATTTAAGCAAATTTACTGAGATGTTCCTCAAAATAGTTATAGAGTGTTAATTATGTTGTTGTAATGCAGTTATAAATGCAGTTTTATTAATAATTCCTCCTATAAATGACCTGTGTTCCTGGTTCTCCTCAGGTGTGTGTGAGATGTCGAACCCGGGCGTCATGTGATCTCTGTAAGCACGTGAACGCCCCCCCGGAGGTGCCAGGATGCCTGTGCAGGCGGCGCAGTGGACAGAGTTCCTGTCCTGCCCCATCTGCCTGAACGAGTTCAACGCTGGTGGACACAAACCCATCAGCCTGGGCTGCTCACACACCGTGTGTAAGACATGTCTCCACAAACTGCACCGTAAAGCCTGTCCTTTTGACCAAACCGCCATCAGCATCGACATCGAGCTGCTGCCTGTCAACCGTGCACTGCTGCTGCTGGTGGGGGCACAGGTGAGCATGGGATTGGGGGGGTGGGTGGGGCAGTACAGGTGGCATTGTGGCAGAATAAAATAGGACCAGCAGGTGGGTGATCTGAGAGAGGGGTAGTTCTGGGGGTATATTAAATGAGTGGGCGAACGCTCTGGGAGAGCAGGTGGGCGTTTGGGATTCTGGAATAGTGAGTGGCCATTCTGGGGTAGCTAGTGGGCGTACTAAGGGAGCAAGTAGAGATGGCGGGATATCGGATAGGTATTTTGGGTTAGCGTGTGGGCATTCTGGCATATTAAGTGGTGCTCAGTATTTTGAGATATTCGGGGTGTTCTGGGAAACCTGAGTGGACGTTTTGGAACAGTGAGTGGGAATTCTGACAAGGTGAGTAGGTGGATGTTTTGGGATGGTGGTTGGGCTTTTCTTTAATAGTGGGGTGGTGTTCTGAGATAGCAGGTGGGCATTTAGGATTCTGGAATATTGAGTGGCCATTCTGGTGTAGCTGTTGGGTGTTCTGGAGTATTAAGTAAAGATGTTGGGGTATTGGATGGGTGTTTTGGGATAGCAGGTGAGAGTTCTGGGTGGGTGAATCAGGATTTTGGCACATATGTGGGCATTGATGGCGGATGGAGATCCTGAAATGTCAGGTGGGCATACTGGGATTGGAGCTGGGGATTGTTGGATACTGGGCGGATGTTCTGGGATGGCGTGTGGAGATTCTGGAATTGTGGGATAGCGGGTCTGCACTCTGGCTGGGATGGGAATTGTTGGGGTGGCTTGTTGAGGCGCTGTGATGGCAGATGGAGGCTCCGGGACAGCAGGTGGACGTTCTGGTTCTCGGGTAACAGGTGGGAGGTGTGGTGTGGCAGGTGGGTGTTGTGGGAGGAAAGATTTGGTTGATGCATTATTCATGTGATTGTGTGGGGAACAGTGAGGTGGGGTGGCTAAGAATAGTTGTTGTGGTTAAATTGTAGGAGGGGGATTGTGGGGGAAAGTTTTCTGGACGAGTGGGTTAGAACAATAGGTTAAAAAAACCAAGCAGCATAGTAATGGGCTGATTTCTTTTTTATTTGCTGTTAAATATTATTTTGTGTGTGTGTGCGCAGGTTCCTGAAAGCCAGAGTGTGTGTGTGGGCAGCATTGAAGACACACAGCATTATGAGGTGTGCAGGACGTGTGTAGAAGAGTTGGCGCTGTACCTCAAACCCATCACCGGTGGGAAAGGTACAAACACAAGCATGAGTTTCTTGTGTGTTTGTGTGTGTTTCTTGTGTGTGTGTGTGTGTGTGTGTGTGTGTGTGTGTGTGTGTGTGTGTGTGTGTGTGTGTGTGTGTGTGTGAGTGT
>JAQQZR010000009.1:20220864-20231834 GCA_030068235.1 Notoglanidium macrostoma
GTGTGTGTGTGTGTGTGTGTGTGTGTGTGTGTGTGTGTGTGTGTGTGTGTGTGTGTGTGTGTGTGTGAGTGAGAGAGGGAGAGGGAGAGATGGTGAGAATGTACTGCTGTATGTGTGCTTTTGTTCTTGTGGTTATGAGGCCCTGTGTATAGATCAGAGCGCTTCCTGTTTCCCCCTGTGTGTGGTTGGGGCTTGTGCGTCAGAGATGCAGCGTAGAGTTTTAGCGTTTCTGCCAGCTCCAGGACGTGTAGCCCTATTAAATAAAATCAGTGCTTTTTTATTTTAAACAAGGTGACTAATGCTAATTTTGGTGTTGCATCATCGCCAAGCTCGGATGTGCTCAGGAAATTTGCATGAATTCTGGAAGCTGTTTGGAGGAAATAAAGATGACAATAAATGACTGCTGGTTTGTGTGTTCGTAGGCAGCAGAGAAGCAAAACTGATGAGGTTAATGTGGATCTTCTGGAAACAAATCTGCACTACAATGTCTGAATTATTAGTGACCTTTAAATTGTTTTATAAATTTCACCACACTAGCAGTGACTAGCGCAGGTAGCGCTTTTGTAAGCTTCACTCGCAGCAGTCACAACCATCATGTCGCTTGACTTATAACTAATTGCTTAACTGTAAGTAATGCAACCTGACCATGTGTACTTCCCCTGTCCTCTATGTCAGGCGTGGTGTCTCCGAGTGCCAGCGCGCTCAGTCGGCCCATGCAGAGGAAGCTGGTGACGCTGGTGAACTGCCAGCTGGTGGAGGAGGAGGGCCGTGTGAGGGCACTTCGGGCGGCTCGCTCTCTGGGAGAACGCACCATCACCGAGCTCATCCTGCAGCACCAGAACCCACAGCAGCTCTCCGCCAACCTGTGGGCCGCCGTCAGGGCACGGGGCTGTCAGTTCCTCGGACCTGGTGAGTCTCATGCACTGTGGGGTTTAAAGATTTATGCACAGGGTAGCTCTGTGTTTTAAAGGCTAGTTTCCATGTTCTAGAATGGAACGAGTTCCCCAGATACCACTCTGGCTTTTCCCCGGTTCTACAGCTGCACGGTCTGTCTCGTCCCTGGTTCTCCAGATGCACTGCGTACCCCTTTTTTGGTTCTCCAGATACACTACAGGGCTATTCCCTAACCTTACACACCTTGTTGTCCTCTGTTCCGCTAGACGATCTGTCCAATGGTACCAATGGTACCATCCCTGGTTCTCCCTGATGGACTCTTCGGCTATTACAGGAGTTTTCCAGACACTATAGGTGCTTTTGGACTGGAGGAACTTTCCACAATGGACCGATCCGTTTCTGTAGAAACACACAACACACGAAAGTGGACAAGTTAAATTCTGATGTTGCTGGTTTACGGATTTCACATCAATACGGGAACATTGGTGGACATTTGTGTGACTATAGACTACAAACGAATGACGTTGCTATAGCAACCACCGGGCCATCTTGCGTCACTTCAGCGTTCCTGCTGGCAGTGCTAATGCGGTCAGAAAAAAAGCCATTGAAGGTGTGTAGTTCTTGGGGTGGATCCTCTCAATGAGTCCATAGAACTGTTTGGTCCAAAAACGCCTAAACGGTGGCCAGTCCCCGGTCCCCCCCGACGTACCGCTTGACTGGTCCCCCCCCAGGCCACATTGCCCATCCATTCCTTGGGTCTACAAGATGTCAGAATGTTCATACACAATTACAAAATGGTTTCTTTGTAGATTTCTTAATGGCTGTGAATTTTTAATAAGTACTTTAACATTAAAAATCTGGCTTTTCGAATTTACCTTGGCTCTTTAAAGGTTATATTGTGTATGTTTGGTGTCCATGATGATTACTCATAGGGCAGATTCTGATTGGGAGAAACATCTCTCATGTGATCTCAATAATGAGTTTTTACAGTCTGAGAACACCAGGCACATGAGTCCTCTCCTCTGTACCTGATTAAATCTGTGTCTAATTGTGTGTGTGTGTTTTCAGCGATGCAGGAGGATGCCCTGAAGCTCGTCCTGCTGGCTCTTGAGGACGGCTCGGCGCTCTCTCGCAAGGTTCTGGTGCTCTTTGTGGTCCAGAAGCTGGAAGCTCGTTTCCCTCAGGCCTCCAAGACGAGCATCGGTCACGTGGTGCAGCTTCTGTACCGAGCCTCCTGCTTTAAGGTCAGAGCGTCTACAGACACCTACTGTCGTTGATTATTTCATTATAACAGCACGCCATGGAGTGTTTTATTCCTTTACCCTGTTACATCAGGCTGAAGGTGATTGTGATGGCAGAGTGACCGAACATCTGATCTGTGTCGTGTAAAGACGTTTAAGTGTTTGAGAGGGTGTGTGTTCATCACGAGGTGTGTTATGTCGCGACTCTAGCATTCTTGGCAGGGCAGGAATGTTGCCCCTATCCCAGAATGCAACGGTGCAGTGTTTTGTTTTTGCTGATGGGGCTGTAAATGTAGACTAAGTGTTTCTAATGTAGCAGTTGGACTAGACGTCATAAATATATAAATACAGGATGTAATTTTGTAATTTTAGAGGGTTAATGAGCTTTAATGGGGGGGGGTGTTTGGTGTCAGTGATGATTACTCATAGGGCAGATTCTGAGTGGGAGAAACACCTGATTCTCTCACCTGATCTTACATGAGTTTTTAATAGTCTGAGAACGCCAAACACACGGGACGGACAGAACCGTGCCTTTACTGATGAACGAAATATATTTAAAATTTAAAATTACATAATTTGTTTTCTTGTTGTCTCCTTAGGTGACGAAGCGTGACGAAGACTCCTCCCTGATGCAGCTGAAGGAGGAGTTTCGTACGTACGAGGCTTTGAGGCGTGAACATGACGCCCAGATCGTCCACATCGCCATGGAGGCGGGGCTTCGCATCTCTCCCGAGCAGTGGTCCTCTCTGCTGTATGGAGACCTCGTCCACAAATCACACATGCAGTCCATCATAGACAAGGTACCGCCCACTTTCTATTGATTTTTGTGTTATCGGAGGCTGGTTTCACAGGGATGTTTAGGTGTGAAATGCGCGTCTTTACATAAAGTATGTTGTATCCATGTCTTAGCCAATAAGAGGCAGTCAGGGGCGGGGCTTCATTTTAATATTTTTGTAGTTTACTTTTTACAATACTTGTTTTTTATAAATTAAATGTATAGATTTTTAAAAGTGGTACATGTAAAATAAATGTGTTTATTTTAAGAATAAATAATAAACCTGGGCCTAGTTATAATTCATTGTGTCAGTTACATATGAATGCAATTAAGTGAATAAGTACTAAATAAAATAAATAAATAAAAAAACCCTAAGCAAAAAAAAAAATGTCAGAATTGTATGTTATTTTTTTTTATAGCTTAATTTTATATTTGGGTTTTAACTTTTTTATTTATTTATTTTTAATTTTATTTATTTTTTTATTTCAAATTATTTCATACGAAATAAAATACTCAAATAACGAACATTTCAAAATAAAAAATTATTTTCCATGATTAGTGCAAGGTTTGGTTTGTTCTCCCACTCTCTGGAGTTAAAAAAAAAAAAATCCTCCACCTACAAAAACGCCTACAGCAAACCGGCAGTATGTAACGGCGTGTGGTGTGGGTTTTTTTTTTTTTTTTTTTTTTTTTATTATTATTATTATTTATTTTTTTTATGGAGGCTAAAATCACCTTCTAAAAACAGCCTCAAATATAAAACACAAATTCGCACACACACGCCCCATATTTTCATGTGTGTGTGTGTTTGGTGTCGGTGATGATTACTCGTTAGGGCAGATTCTGAATGAGGGGAAACTCCTGATTCTCTCACATGATCTCACACACGAGTTAAATAATCTGAGAACACCACACACCCACACACTATTTCCATTGTAGCCATGTATGCAGCATGTCATTGTAATTTAAAATAAAATGTATCGTTTCTCCTCCACGCCCTCGTTACAGCTTCAATCCCCAGAATCCTTTGCGAAGAGCGTACAGGAGCTGACCATCGTCCTGCAGAGAACCGGAGACCCGGCCAACCTCAACATCCTCCGAGCGCCGTTAGATCTCCTGGCTGCCATCGACCAGACCCTGGGTGAGTGTGTGTGTATATACAGCGCACACACACACACACACACACACACACACACACACACACACACACACACACACACACACACACTATGGGGTGAGGATAGTTACATGATGTATTCTCTCTCTCTCTCTCTCTCTCTGTGTGTGTGTGTGTGTGTGTGTAGACGCAGCCGTCCCCTCGTGGGAGGAGCTCGAGTCTGTGATGTTGGCGGTGAAGCTTGTGGTCCATGGGCTCGTCGAGTTCATCCAGAATTTCAGCAAAAAGAGTCATGAGTCATTTCAGGTAAGCTCAGAACTCCTCTTCATCCCAGCTCTCAGACTTCACTAGGTCTGTATCGTATAGAAGGAGTTTCGTATGAATGTTCTCGTTCAAAGCGGGAAGAAAGATTCTCAGTCATGTTTTTCCCCCCAGAAAGATCTGTCTGGAGCGCTTTTTGTGCTAATGTGAAAAACGCACGTCTCGCGTGACTGCGCCAATGTAACCATGACAACGCTATTACGAGTCCTATCTGCTAACTAACTTGTCTCTCTGTGCCGTCTAGTTTAGACTTGTTATCAGTAATCCGGGTGAAATGAGGGTTGGTGTAACTGGTGATGAGCCGTTTGTTTCCCTTCGCTGTAACTTCAAGAGAGTTTGAGTGATGTGACTGTTAACGGGAGATCAGTGTACACATAATGAGATTTGTATGTGATGGTTTCGATATTTATCACATATAATCGTCAAAAATATCAGCTTTAAAGTTCAGTAAAAAAAAAAAAAGAAAGATGTTTATACAATCTCTAGATTTGTGTGTGTTTGGTGCCAGTGATGATTACTCGTTAGGGCAGATTCTGAGTGGGAGGAACACCTGATTCTCTCACCTGATCTCACACGAGTTTAATAATCTGAGAACATCAAAAACACGCTGGGGAGGTGTTTACGTGCTTGTGTGTGTGTTAGGACAAGATTTCTGCATGTTGTGTGCACTATTTAGTGCAGTTTTATTCATTATGAGATTTGGGACGAGGCCTGAACCTGCAGGATTTTTCCAGTTTTGGAATTGAACTAGGAACTTCGTGTAACCGAAGTGGGCGGAGCCAACAGTTTGCTGCTACATGTTGGATGCAGATGAAAGGCATCAAGTTTACAATTTTAAAATTTACAATCGCTGTTTGTTTCAAATGTGTAATTAAAGACGTTTACAAGATTGTGCTTCGATAATGAATGAAGTGCACAGAATGGCATTTTTGGATGCAACTTTAGTTTCTGATGGTGTTATTCTGACTGAGCTTTGATACTTTTGCTCCCTTTTTTTTAAAAACAAATTTTAACACACATGAAAATGACTCCTGTTTAGTTTTAAACACACAGCAAAATGGATTAAAATATATGGATGAAATGATTAGTAAGAAATTACAGTATTAACTGCATTTTTAGTGTTTCATGTTTAAGTAAATTTTTAAAATTAAATTGAATATTAATTTTTACTTGCATAAACATAGAAAAATATTCATTGTAAGTATTTTAAGAAATTTAAGTGGTCCTGTTGGATTTGACTGATTGTTATTCTTTAAAAAAAATTTGTGTGCGTGTGTTAGTCTCAACCCAACAGTAAATACAAGACCAGCATGTGCCGAGACCTGCGGCAGCAAGGAACCTGCCCACGAGGTGTTAACTGCACCTTTGCCCACACCCAAGATGAGCTGGAAAAGTGAGCATGCATACGCGCACACACACACACAGGGATGACTATTTATAAATGTGTGTCCGTGCATTACAAACATTCACGTGCAAACAGAGCAGTCTGCAGAAGTGAGACTCGCTTATATAATATATACACGCACACACAGCAAACAGAGCAGCAGGAAGTGTTTTTTTTTCCCCCCTTTCTGTGTCTTTATTCGTGTTCACACTTGCACCCACACACCGCCCCCCACGCAGCACACGCAGCATCTCACTGCTCTTCTGTCCATCTCTCCTCCTCCAAGGTACCGTATGAGAAATAAGAAGGTCGGTTCAGGAACCAGGCCTTCCCTTCTGCCCAAAACGGGAGCTGGTAAATCCTCAGCTATAGACGAGCAGGAGGGGAGCGTGGCCTCGGAGAGCTCCTCCCCCACTCGCTTGGTGCCTAGAGGAGGAGAGCAGGAGCAGGAGGAGATGATGAAGGAGTTGGCTGATGGATTCCCAGCCACAAACCAAGACCTGTGAGACGCTTTCACCACCCACACACACTCACACGAACATTTTAATCCAAGGGGTCACATTTATGCCATCGTTTTACGGTTCACTAGCTGTAGATGTAGAACCAAAGGCCCAACAAGTACAATAAAATATTTTCCAGGGTAATAAATTTGAGAAAAGTTACTGCATAAACTTCTAAACGATGCTCAATCAAAGTAATTTCATTTATACTGATTATGGTTCTTGAGCACCCTGGTGTTTGAGTGACGTGAGGAGGTTCCTGTGACATTCATGATGGTTGTTAAGGTGTTGCTAGGTGGGTGCTGTGATTTTCCAGATTGAACTGTAGATTCATCATCTCTGGTGTTTGCTCGGTCACTGTTACTCTCGGTGATTGCTGTGGGGTTCCAGGTGGTTCCATGGATGTAGCAGGGTGGTTGTTGTGGTATCTCAGATGGTTGCTAGGCCATTGCTGTTACATCTTCGGTGGTTGCTGGGATGTCCTAGGTGGTTGTCATGGTGTCTCGGGTGGTTGCTAGGTGATTACTGGGGGTCT
This sequence comes from Notoglanidium macrostoma, assembly GCA_030068235.1. Taxonomy (NCBI): domain Eukaryota; kingdom Metazoa; phylum Chordata; class Actinopteri; order Siluriformes; family Auchenoglanididae; genus Notoglanidium; species Notoglanidium macrostoma. The sequence continues at coordinate 20,227,632 of JAQQZR010000009.1, forward strand.
TTGGTGATTACTAGGATATCCAAAGTGGCATCTAGGTGATTGCCATGGTATCCTAGATGGTTGCTACCCTTTTGCTGTGATATCTTGGATGGTTGCTAGGGTGTCCCATGTGGTTGCAAGTCTGTTGCTGTTGTGTTTTAGGTGGTTGATTGGTGGTTGCTATGGTATATCGGCTGGTTGCTAGGTGCTTGCTATGGGGTCTTGGGTAATTGCTATGGTATCTTAGGTGGTTACTAGCATGTCCCAGGTGGTTGCTAGGGAGCTGCTATTGTATCTTAGGTGGATGCTAGGGAATCCCAGGCAGTAGCTAGGCATTAACTGTGGTATCTTAAGTGGTGGATTGAGTGTCCAAGATGGTTGCTAGGTGGTTGCTATGGTATCGTAGGTGGTTGCTATGGGGTCTTGGATGGTTGCTAGGGTGTCTCAGGTAGTTGTTAGGAGGTTGCTATGGTTTCGTAGGTGGTTGCTAGGGTGTCCCAGGCGGTAGCTAGGTGGTTGTTATTGTATTTCTTAAGAAGTTTGCTGTTTTAATTAGATTATTTTGACGTTATCTAATTATGGCAGATTGTTTACAAGCCTCTCAATGAAAAGCTTCCAACCAAAATTGTTGGTCACATGTGACGTCTTTTAGCATTAGAACATTTCATCACCTATTTAATTAAATTAAGTAATTTTCTCTGCTCAGTTACTGGTCTCTGCTCTGTTGCTTTTGCAGAATGTTCTAGATCATTGAGAATGTGCCTGGCTCTTTTTTTTTTTTTTTTTCTTCTTGCTCTCAGGAAAACGGGTTCTCCTCCGAAGAGTCCAGCGTCAGGAGCTCCTACAGACACCTTACTGCTCCTCAAACCCTCTTCTCTACCGCAGAGAGGTCACCACGAGGTCACCTACTTTCCTGAGCAGAGATCTGCCTACGATCTGCCGTCCTGCCCGTCCGGTGACTCTCACACGCACGTGCACACACACACACACCTGTCCTTTACTAAAGGGTTTCTTAACTCAATGCTTGACAACTGTTAACTTATAAATGTGCAAACAAGTCAAGGATATTTCAATGTTTAAAGTCTTTCTCAAATCAGTAAAAGTGACAGTTTGGGTTTGTTTGCTTTACTTTAATGCGTGTAAAGGGGCGAGGCTGAAAAACTCTTACAAATGCACTTTTTAATTGGCCAGAAATGCATTCATGGGAAAAATGGAAATCGTCTAGCAAATGCATGTATAGGTTATCAACCTTGTGGTAACCTGACAGCAGCTCCTAACTTTTTGGAAGCTTTATCCAGATAGTAATAGTAACCAAGCATGGGCGGGGCTAACCGGAAAATTCTGCAGGACTCCAGCTCTCTTGCTTGATGGAGTTTAGCAGCTTGTGTCTTTTTAAAAAGTATAAAATAAAACTGTCATTATTGATAATTGAATTTATTTGTCTTCCGTAGGTAACTTTTTCTCTCCTCCGCTGTCGAATGCTCACAAACCCTACCTGCCTCGCTTCCCTCGCTCCAGCCCCGCCTCTGACTCCTCAGCCCCGCCTCCTCTGGCTCCTCCCTACCCTGACCCACCCCCTCTCCCGTCTCGTATAGGGCTGTCTTCGTATCCCCCCTCCCCGTCTTACCCGCCCCTCCCTCACGCTCACCCCCACGGTCACGGCGTGTACGCTCCTGTCTATGACAGCCGGCGTCTCTGGAGGCCTCAGCTGTACCACCGACAGGACGGCCGGAGCAACTCGCTCCCCCTGGAGGTGCTGCACTCGTCCATCTATCATCCCCCTCTCCGGGAGCGCTTCAACTCGCTCGACAGCGCCTACTGCAGCGCCTCCAACAGGAGAGCCGCCCTGCACCGCGTACGTGCTGCACTCACCCCTGCTGTTTAATAGAAAATATTTTATTCTACATCAATTATTTCACTGCGTTGCAATAACACACAGGTAATTTAGCACCACGTTAGCTAATTAGCATGCTATTGGATGTTAGCTGTATCTAGACATGTAACAATTTCTGTTTCTTTATTGGGAATAATTGCGTTAGTGCTATGGTTCTAGCTTTATTTCTTAGTGTTTCAGTTTTTCCGGCCCTGAAATTAGCTCCACCCCTAAAATGAGATGAAGCAACTTGGTCCATGTTGATTTTGCCAAAAACAGTGTATCAATATATTTCCTGCTTAAGAGCGACCGATATCTGACATGTTCTTTGCTTTTGTCCAGCAATTTTTTTTTTTATGTTTGTGGCTTTAAATCTTTTCTGAAATTTTTTTTTTTTCTTATTCCATATTTCAGCACTAAGAATGAGAAATTGAAAAGGCATGAAATGATTTGTATGGTCATATGGTAACCTTGATGATGCCTTCCAGCTTTTTCGAAGCTAGATCCAGGTAGTAACAGTAACCAAGGTGTGGGGGCGGGGCTTACATCCAATTTCAGCAAAATTCTCAGCGGCTGCAAAAAAACACAATGTATTAAATGTTAAGATAATTATAATGTTATTTTGTGCTGTAATTGAAAACGTTTAATGGTTGTTTACAAATCGGGTCATTTCTGAAATGTGCAACAATTATTTTTTTAAAGTATGTTACTTCAGAGTTCAATATTTCATTATCAAAGTATACATGTCTTTTACATTTCTCAAAAAAACAGATATCTGGCTTAGATTTATTAAAAAATAAAAAAGGAAAGAAAAAAGCCATTATATAGGCAGCATTGCCTCTGGGACCTGAACCTTCTGAACACCACGTGCAGGTTCTGTGTATGTGAACATATTTGTGTGTGTGAGAGAAAGTGAAGTGTTGAATTGGTGTGTAATGTTTGGGGTGTGTGTGTGTGTATGTGTGTGTATCAGGAGGCGTATGGCCGAGCCGCTCTGGGCTCTGAGGATTTCTACACTCTCCGTCAGGAACAGTGGTCGCATCAGCACCACGGCTCGGGCCGAGCGGCGCAGCATTCCCCCGTCTTTACTGTGGATCTCTGCTCTGAGGTGTGTGTGTGTGTGTGTGTGTGTGTGTGTGTGTGTGTGTGTGTGTGTGTGTATATGTGTGTATGTGTTTCATTAGAAGTCTTCAGTGGGTGTGTGACAGCAGAATGTCGTCCTCCCTCAGCGTGCTGTTATGGCTATTTAAAGCGGTACTGTTGCTCAGCAACTGATAAATCTGAACAAGTAGCAGTTCCACACTTGTGTGTGTGTGTGCGCACATAATGCTCATGCTGGACAGTTTGGCAGCACACACCCCTGCCTGCTGACTCACTGTTATTCTTCTAAACGCAGCCTGTTGCACATCGGTGGGCGTTTAAACAAAACAGACGGAGGAGTTCGCCACTTCTTTCTTCTCTCTATTATTTATTCTCTCTTCATTTTCCTTTTTCTATAAAATGAGTTTTATTAACCTAACAAAGCCACCTATCATGTGTTATGATATTTTTTATTGTGTATAAGCATCATAAAAATGTTATGGTTGATTACAAATATTTAATTATACATGTGTGTGTGTATGTGTGTGTGTGTGTATATATATATATATATATATATATATATATATATATATATATAATTGGTATGTGTGTATAATCGTTATATATCAATGTATATAAGATGGGGGGGGGAAAGAATTCTTGAATGTTACATATTAAATATTCACACTCATGGTGTAAAACAATATAAAAAAGGAAAGAGAAATGTCTTGCTTCACTCTGAAACTGCTAAATCTTCCAGTTGGCATCCTATTTTTCTCTATAAAAGAAATAACAGCAATAATAGCACAATATTGAACATAACAGTAATGCGCAGTGACGCTACGCAACGTCTGTAACAATAAGGAGGAGAAATTAAGTCGGAAAAAGGCGACTTGCCCAGGCGGCGTGTCATCCTAAGGCTGACTTGAATGACACTTTTTTTTTTCAAAATGGGGATTTAAAAAAATTCATTCTCAAGCTGATATTCGATCCGGGAGTCTATCTCTCATTTAATATTCTGTGCGGCCTTTTTTTTTTTTTTTTTTAAAGATATTTTAATGACTTGTGGAATTTTTCTGAATCGGTGTCGACATGCCGGGTTGCTCCGGGGCTTTTCCTGATAAACACCAAATGAAATGAAATGAAATGCATGTGTACACACTGAATGTAATGACTGTTGCTAAACTCTTGTTTTTCTCTCCCTGTGTGTGTGTGTGTGTGTGTGTGTGTGTGTGTGTGTGTGTGTGTGTGTGTGTGTGTGTGTGTGTGTG
>JAQQZR010000009.1:20231934-20250706 GCA_030068235.1 Notoglanidium macrostoma
AATCAGGAGCGAAACACTTTTAATTCTGTTGAATTTAATAGCTTATGCGAAACATAAACGTGACTAAATACGTTATTATCAGTAAACATATAAATATCTATTTCTCAGAGTTCCTACGTGATGCAGTAAAACCAACACTGTATTTGTGCAACCCAGTAGGTACCTGTCACAATCAGCAACAACTTTTCAGGAAGCAAGACTGTGCAAAACAACTGTTGTGCAGTGATATAAGAGAATTACATTTTCTTCAGCAATGGTGCAAACTTCACAAAGATTTTTTTGGGATACGAAGCAAAATTACACAGTTCTTTGGTAAAATTCTAAATGGCTGACTTCCATGGGAAAAAAGGTTGAGCGGTTAGGAGTAATTTTGCTTATTTGTGAATTGTAGCACCCCCTATAGGTGAATTTAGACAAAACATTATGACATGGTTCTTTAAGTTTGGTCTGAATAGATTGCTGTGATACGCCCTCACTTCCTGTTTGGTGACCAAATTTCATAAAAAAGCATTAACACGTACGTTCATACCAAGCGTTAACTCAACACTGAAGCTAATCAGAGATCACAAAGTGATTCAGGAGCACTTGAAGTGCACCGGCATGACCAAAGGTGCAGAACTGCAGGTACACTGTGTTGTACATTTCGTTTTATTGCTGTAAAACGTTCATAAATAAAAAAAAAAAAAAAAGTTTGGCCAAGGAACAGCCTGGAGACTCGTAATGTCAGAGCTGAGATGGAGAGCTGAGAGAGAAGCTCGAACCATCACTGAGAAGTATAAACACTACAACAGTGAGGTTTAGGCTTGGGACTGTGTTTAGATATTAAGGTCCTGATCGTATATCATGGTGAAGTTATTGTTTGGAGATGATGCAGACGCTGAGGTCTTCGTGGACGGAGCAAACAAAGAGAAGAAGAGTTTGGTGTGTGTTGTTTGGTGTGACGTGGAGCAGAGTAGGCTTAGTCCCGGTGTGTGACTGGACAGTGATCTCATGGTCAAAATACAAATGAAGAAATTCTGAATCAAACAGGTCACACTGCTGCCTCAGCAGCTCCTAGCGTGTTCCTAACGTTATCACACGCTACATACGGACGAACACGGCTTTCTCGTCAAATGAATAAAACGTTCTCATAATTTGCCTCTCCAAGAAATTAAACAGCCCTAGGATTCAGTCTTTTCTGTTTCCTTTTGTTTGTTGTTTATTGCAAAGAGGATTAAAAAAATTCCTAATAAATGTTCAGCACTGGCTTGTGTGTTTTTAAAAGCATAGCTCTGGCCATTTATAGCAAAATACTCCATACATTTTGCAGTGTTTTATTGTAATGTATACAGGAGGTACTCTAACCTCAAAATTAGACAGGTTCAGGGATTCGGGGGCTATAATTGGGGTCTCATTTAGAAAGGTTTTGTAAAATCATTTCGTGCATTCAGTGAATTTCGTTTTACTTGTTCAATTTTACTATCAAATAAAACATAAACTTATCTAACCTTCCTCTTTATAAATTAAATTACATATTAGCTTCCTCCTTCCTTGCTGAAGGACACTGGGCTGGTATGCGGGCATCCAAACAGATCATGGTAATATGAAATGTAGAAAGTGTAAATAAATAAATAAGAAGTGGTTCAATACGAAAACGTATGCATGATTTTAGAGAAATTGTGAGTTCAAAGTGGAGATTTTTCTCCTGTCTTTGTCATAATCTTGGAAAATCTATCTACAAACAGTAACAGGAAGTAACAATGCAACTGTACTCTATACCACCCTAACACACACACACACACACACACACACACACCAGACACACTGGTGATGATGCAGCACTTTCTCTATCAGACAGTCCTTACGGAGCGTCTCAGCTGGGAGCGATGATAAGGTTAAAGCAGAAAAGGAATTTGCTTATTTCCTGTACAGTTCTCGTTCATGAATAGTAATGTGTGTGTGTGTGTGTGTGTGTGTGTTAGGAAAGGAAAGGAATGAATGAATTTCAGCCTGAAGGAGAGAGAGCATTCTAAAAGGGCAGACAGACAGATCTGCAGTCAGCAGATCAGCAAACTAGCAGACAGACAGACAGGCAGAAGTACAAACAAACAGGAAGTAGGGCAAATTTAAGTTGAACGACTGTGCTTCAAGCTGATGGTGTGTGTGTGTGTGTGTCAGTGTCAAAAGAGCCAAAAGGTCCGCGCCCCCCCCTTAGGGTTATAGAAGTTTATTTATTCACTTTTAATCCAGACACTTCTGTCCTGCTGTCTAGATGATATATCTACAAAAAAACGCAGTATATTTTTCTGTTAAAAAAAAGAAGATATGAATTCCAAACCTCCAAATTTCCAAACAGAAAAAAAATATGGAAAATTGTTTGTACAGTATGCACCAATAACTTGGTGAATTAATGATAATAATAATGTTTAATATAATAATAATAATAATTCTGTTCTATGTGTAGAATTATTATATTATATATAAAACTCCAATTATTATAAAATTATTAAATCAATATATTATTGATAATGGTATACTTAAGGTTATACATAGAGAATATATAACCATAAAAATATTCAATATAATGATTTAGAGATTATAAAAGTTCTAATTATTAAAATGAAGCACATTCATATTCTTAAGCTTTTTCAGTCCTCACTTTCTTAATTCTGTAATCCCAATTTATTCCTTTTTTTTCATTGTCATGTAACTGAATTGATGATGGGATTTATAGAACACAGGATGATGATGCTGGAACACCAGCGCCACCTAGAGGTTATCAAGATGTCTGACGTTACTGCTGCTGTGCCTCCACGCCTCCCTCTTTCTCTTCTCTCCCCCTCACTCTCTTCCTCTCCCTCCTTCTCTTCTCACTCCATCTTTCTCTCTCCCACTCCCTTCCTCTCTCCCTCTCTCTTCTCTCTCCCCCTCTCTTTCTCTTCCTCCCCATCTCTTTCTCTTCTTCCCCTCCATCTCCCTCTTTCTCTTCTCCCCCCTCTCTCATCCTCCCCTCCTCTTTCTCTTCCTCCCCTCCTCTCTCCTTCTCTTCCTCCCCTCCTCTCTCTCGCTTTCGCTCATATTTAATTTATTTCTGTTTCCATCTGGTTTGCAGATTACAGCTCTCATGTCGGAGCGGGCGAGTGCCGGTGGAGTCCGTGTGGGTTTGAGTCGACTCGCTCCGGGTTCCTCGAGAGGTAACACGATTTTTATTGGTAAAGCTCTGAATGGCACTTTAGCTGGAAGTGTGTGTTTGGTGTCAGTGATGATTACTCGTTAGGGCAGATTCTGAGTGAGAGAAACACCTGATTCTCTCACCTGATCTCACACACACGAGTACTTAGTCTGAGAACGCCAAACTGGAAAAAGACTCCGTTGTTTACAGTGCCTGTTTGTTACAGCATTAACTGTGTGTGTGTGTGTGTGTGTGTGTGTGTGTGTGTGTGTGTGTGTGTGTGTGTGTGTGTGTGTCAGCGAGCAGAGACGCAGTTCCTTCAGCACCTCTGGGAAACGTGGAACCGAGTTCCTGGTTCGAGACGGAACAGAGAGCGAGCCGGACCGGGACATCGAGCTGGAGCTGCGTGCTCTACACATGGAGGACTCTGAACCAACGGGGATCCAGTCTGAGGTCTGTACTACAGATAACTCCTAACAGGCTCTGGTGATATTGATTGTCCTAAAATATTGCAATTTTTTTTTTTTAAATATTGAGATGTGATGTAATGAAAGGGAGAAAAAAGAGGACACACTTATAAACCGGTATTCCGATATTAATTTGTGGCGCTCCTACATAAAGGTATAAAGGTCCTCAGCACTGGTAACGCAATGAAAATAAACTGGATATCAAGCCAAGTTCAGAATAATTAATTCTTGAGTATTCCTTCATTATTTACCTTAATATTTATTTCTCTGTTTAATATTCAGGAGCCACATAAGCAGCACAACTGGTATAAAAATAATATAGCTTAAAATGTTAGTGATGACTGTCCTAGCAACAGTTGTTGAGGCATGGCTTGGGTTATCTAACGATTCACTGACTATTTCTGTCTTACTTCAGTCATGGTGATTCGCTCTTTTTTTTTTTTTTCTCTTCATGCTTTATCAGGTATCTTTGGAGCCGCGGTGTGAGAATCACCTCTCCAGCGTGTTCGCTGATGGAGCAGGAAGCTCGCGGACGGCACAGTCGTTACCTGAGCACATGGTGGACGCTCATTTACTGAAGAAGATGGCGTTTCGGTGAGCTGAGATTTTAGTTTTAGACAGATTAATCGGATTTTTTTTTTTTTTTTACCACACTTGTGGTGCAGAGAGGGTTTATGGGTAAGCGCGTCACTCAGAGACTCACTGCAACACGCTGGGGATGTCGTCCTGAGTGTCGTGTATCCACGGTGCTTTGCTAACCAGGCGTATGCTGATTGGTTGTCGGGGATGTGTTCTGCTGTGTGTACCATTATACACACCGTTTTAACTGTTTCGCTTGTTTCATTGATTATAATGCATTTATAAACTGTTAAAATATTGCTTTATAATACATTATATTGTTGATATAAATCGTTCTGAAAGCTACTTAGAATGTGTAATAAAGATAGCTATAAAGTGTAATGCGTTTTATTTATAATCGTAATGCCTTATGAATGCATTATAACATGAATTTATTTTAGACCTTCACCTTTAGATTTGTTTTTGGCTGAGTGATTTAAAGGGACCTCTTTATTTTCGATTAATGAGACACTGCCCCCCCTAGTGGACATGCTCGTGCTGAGCGTTTAGACGGACCAGTATGTGAGCGTTCACTCATAACATTTTGGTGTGAAGGTTTATAAATCAGCCCAGCTCCTTCCAGTCTTTAACAGCAAACTTTTCTTTATTTTCCCCCATTTTATAGGAAGTCTGTCTCTCCGGCGGGCCTGAGCGCTGGAGGTCTCGCTGTGGGCAGGCTGGTGATGAAGACGGGTTCATTAAGACCTCCAGGAGACGCATCCGGGCCGAGCCCGGGGCCCGAGATGATCCTGAACGGGAGCTAAAAACAAATTAGTGTTTTAGTGCATAAATGCAAAGTCTAGCATGAAAGCTCATGGCGTGGTCCATGAGACCTTTGTAAGAGTTTATTATTTCCTAAAGCACTTGCTTCCCCAATTTAATTCCAGACGTCTTTCCAGCAATCAGATGTTTGAGACGTAACCCCATTTCCCCCCCCCCTTTTTTTTAAAGAAGCCTATCTAAAAACATTATGCATTTTTTTTTTCAAAGCTTCAGCTTCTTTAAATCTGTTTTTCCTCTATATTTTTCTGCTATTTACAGTTTTGCAGCTTATGCAAACATGTTTACGTTCACAACCCCCTTCTCAGGTCACCTAGCTGCCAATCAGAACCTACTCCTTAGCCAATCAGAGGCCTCCGATTACTCTTCCATCAGAAACTATAATAATTATAATAATCATAATTAATGAGCTTAATCTCTTGCAGATCCTGCCTGTAGGTTTCTATATTTTTACTAAATGTTTACAGTGTGTGAGGGGGGAAAGCCTGGTGCTCAGTAAACACTGTACATAGCCTACGTCATGGTGCAGTACTAATAACTCGGTCGACATGCATGAAACGGAGTGCTTTTTTTTTGTTTTTTATTAGGTTTTGTAAAGAGCTCTTTGCGTGAATGTGCCTATGACGTGGTATACGGTGTTTTCTGCTCTGAGGCTTCTTCAGGCGGCTGTTTTATTTTTAAATGGCTATCAAATCAAATACTGATTTATTACAGCAGCATTAACGTACGTGTGTGTGTGTGTGTGTGTGGTGACTGTCCTCATCACTTAAAGGAACGGCTTGGTGAAAAAAAAACTTCTCAAGTTTTCTCAAATAAATTTCTCACAAGAAGACCTATTTACACTAAAGACAGTCTTGTTGGCGTAATTAGCGTCGCTATAACGCACTGAACGTTTCAACTTCATTTAGTGTGAGTGGAAAATAAGTCCTTGATTTAATCTTTTGAGATTATCTAAGTCTTGTGCTTGATCTTGTGCTTGAAAGTGTTGCTTTCGATTTTTGAGAGAGTGTTTAAGGTGTTAGCGTAACGTCAAACTCCGAGCCCTTCTCCTTCAGTCTGGTCTGTACTTAAGCATTGAAACGTATTTGTGTCGCAACACGGAGACGAACTAGCGGTTAATTGTGGGCGTGTCCACGGAGCTGTGCGTTAAGCAGCCTTTAAACGAACACCGATTGGTGGAGGCGAGGAGGTGTGTGCGTGGTTCAAAACCTTGTGATGAATATTACTGAAATGGGACATGAGATACAGAGACAAATGTTGAGTCACAGCTCGTCTCTTGCTATCAGTGATGTAACGATACAAAAAAATCCGAATTCGAAACCGCTTCTCGACACGATGTATTTTCGATGCAGCAAAAATAAAGCGTTGACTGAGGGTGTGCTTAAATTGTCCGTTTTCATTTGATTAAATCGAATAGTAAGTAATGGACATGTAATAACATCAGTAGCCGTGTTTCCGTAAACCTGCTTCATGTGCAACTACAAAGAGTAAAGGAAACATCCGAATTCCATATAAACCTCTCAAATACTCCAAAAACGTTTTTACGCCTGCAAGGAGGTTTCTCCGATGATTCGATAAAGCAATATTTTGCATAATTGAAATAGGGAAACATTTTTTTGTTTTAGTCACATGACCTGACTTGAATAAACACAACCTTTTTGTTTGCTTGCTTTGAAAAAGAGCGCTCCGTAAGCACTATCGCGAGCGGAGGAAACCCTGTAAAGCGTTACAGCTGACACGGATATAAAAGTTTTGAAGACGCTGTTTTCAGAAAATGTTCTCTCTCCGACGAATAACGCGCAGGAGACGGCCATGTCGACGAGGAACAATTCCGCTGTAAGTCGTATCGATCCACTGCTTCGTCGCCGTTCGTTCTGCAGTACAATAATTTTTTTTTTTTTTTTTTTTCCTCGAGTTAATTTTGCCGCCCCCTAGTGGACACGCAGAAGTATGAACCGGATCGCGCTGTTCGTCCCAGCTTCGGCACTTCGGCAGACCGTGTCTCGTTTCACGCTCTGTGTCCTAGTGCTGCTTTGTCGTTCTGGAAAAAAAAAGATCCCCCCCCCGTCTGATCCTCTTGTGTTCGAATGCGACATCGCTGCTAACTTCCGTGAAGTTGTGTGTCGGAGTATTTTGTATCAGGAATCTCTTATTTTAACTTTTGTTTTGGTCACTGAAAATAAACCTAACCATCGGCTCTATATTTCCTGTTTAAGATCGAGGTTGATGGAGCGCCGGGTGATGATCAGAACTCCTGAAACGGGTCATCGTCTTTTTCTTCTCCTTTTTCTTCTTCTTGTGCACTGATTCTTTTTTCTTTCCTGTCGTCCTTCACTCGGACGACAGCGAGATCAGAGGAGTGTGTATTATGCCGCTTTAAAGGAAACGTCTCCTATTTATAATAGGGTAAATTTTTTCAGATGTAATGTGGATGCAGGAATGTGGTAGGGCTTTTTGCCTAAAATAATGGCACCTTTTTGTTACGCTTTACACCAGTTTTATGGTAACTGGTGTCCCGGTGTTGAATTTTATCGCCTGTGTATAAAGTGTTTCTCTGTGTTTTATTAAAAGATGCTGATCATCTCTTGACTGTTTAAAGTTTAAACCTCTTTCTCTCATCACTTTGGCCAAGATTAGTAATAACACGGACTGTGCAAATGTAAGTGCCCCCATGTGTAGACGCTGATTTTTCACGTCACTGTTCAACTGGAGCTTTTGAAATTCTAAAGATAATTCAACTTTTAAAAAAATAAATAAACAAATAAAATGAATAAGTTCTCTTACACTTCTACTAAACGTGAATTAATAGAAGGCATTAAACATGAAATCATGACTCGCAGCATGCACATCCATGTAAAATGTGAATTAAAAATATTTTTCTTTTTTTTTTTTTATGTCATTGATTTTACACCGACTTATAAAACCCTTATTTTGAAAACACTTTTTTTTTCCCTGCAAATAGCTTCCATTTTTTTTTTTCTTAATATAAGCAATTTGTTTGCTTGATTTTAATTTAAATAATAAAAAAAAAAACCTCTTAACATCTCCAAGTCCCTGATTATAATGTGAATATTTGAAGAATCGGAACCGATGTAAAAAAAAAAAAAGCAATATAAAATAAAATTGGTAATCGTAACAGGAAATGATTCCCTCATTTCAAGAAGTTTTTCAAGATGCGTTTTCTGGGAAAATGTATTTTCCCATTTCGTCTCTGCCTGAATGAATGCGTCAGCTGTCGAAATCATTACTGTGTTAAAAGGTTAAATCTTCTGAGGGAAATGTGAGGCTTTAAACACGATTCGATGCTGTTTCAAGTAGTCTTGGCCAAGGGGGGCTGTGTGTGTGTGTGTGTGTGTGTGTGTGTGTGTGTGTGTGTGTGTGTGTGTGTGTGTTTTTTCTTGCTGTAGCGCTAGCTCTATCGTTTTATTGTAAATAAAAGTAAACCATGAGATTCTGTCTTTCCTCTTGTTAATACAATAGCTTCACTGCTCCAAATTGGATTTTACATTTGAAAACGGCGTCTAATCCTCGACTTTCTCTAATCTCAGCGTGAGGTTTTTATTCTTTGCTTTATTCAGCGCAGACATTTCAGTTTTTTCTCCGTTTTTTCTCCTTACTGTGATGTGTTGGATCAGCTCAGCCCCGAGTCGCGCCTACACCATGCTTTTATATCATTACAGAATGTGTGTCTGATCTTCTGCCCCCTGCTGGTAATGTTTTACTGGATATTAAATCAGTTTTAATGTCACAATTCTGAAATTCAGAGAGGAAATTTTTTTTCTTGTCCTGTACGATCACAATTGCGTGTTTGTTGTTTTTTTTTATTTTTTTTTTTTATTGTTGCTTTGTTAAAATCATGATTATTCCCTCCAAATGTTAATAAGCCTGTATTCCTACAAATGTATAAAACGCTTGGCTAATGTAATCAAATTTTGACCTCACGCAATTGGATTCTAAAAAGTTCAATTCAAATGCAATTTATTTGCAGATGAATCAGCAAATCAGGTCCTTTATCAATAAATAAATTAATTAAATAAGCCAATTGTTGAAACCACATGTTAAGCTATTTTCCCCAACATTATGAATTCTTATAATTTAATATATAACAGCGTCATGTTACTTAACATGTTAAAACTATAATCCAGAACTACCGAATTTCTCCGGATCGTAACGGCTGTCTACTGCTAACCGAATGACATAAACTGTGTGAGACATTAAGCTTGGCCAGGTATATGTATAATAAAAGTTTATAGCAGGGGGGAATAGATTAACATGATGTGTGCTTAATATTTAGGTTTTGGCTCATTTTTTGAAAGTAGACAGCAGTTGTGAACAGGTGCAAGATAAATTTGCCTGTTTTAAGACATTAGGCTGATCCTGAGTTATGAATTCCTGTAGAAATGGAAATGTGACAATTGTGTGACCTTTAAGTGTTTTTTTATAAAGTCTTTTTTTTGTTGTTGTTGTAATCTCAGCCTTGTTTATCTCATCGCACGGCCTCTCTGGACCTCTGCATGTACAAGTCTTTCCTTCTGAGGATCGCTGATCGTGACGGTGTGCATGCTCGCCGGGCAGTGTGTATACACACACGACCCTGACAGCAGCTGATGTTGAATATTTTTACGTCTGTATTAGACATTTCCTTTGCAAATCTATTGTTCGATTTAACTGTATATGAAATAAGATGGTACACATCCGTCAGTTTATACAGACACCGCCATCGTATAGATGGAATTTTACTGCAGTTTTATGATCAGCTATATTTAAATACATAGATATTTATCAGAGATTCTAAAAAAAAAAAAAAAAAGAATAAAAAAAAGTGAAATATCTTTTCGTAGAAATATGAACTGTATTTTAATGCACTGAACAGATTTGCTGTTTCATATCTTTGCTGTTTGCTGTTTCGTACCTTGGCGAAGGTCTGAGCCGCTGTAAAGCCCATGCTGCTGCTGCTGATGGGAAATTAATGTAAAGGTTATTAAAGGTCATATTCTGTAACTGCATGCTGAGGTAATAAAATGGATTTGTCCTCAAACATGTCGTCAATGCTCATGTTTTATGTTCAAATTGGAAATTTCAGACATTTTCCAAGTGAGTCATCATTTGGCTCATCTCACCAAGAAAAGTCGACTCATTCGGCTCCCAAGTATGTTCTTATGGCTAAAATTGTTTTATGAAATCTTACTCTACCTTGTAATAAAGGAAACATCACTGAATTGTAATTTTTAAAAAACATATCTGCTTTCATGCTGAATCATGTACACAAACCATGAGAGTCAAATATGAGAATCGTGTCCCACTATTTATGCTTCCAAATATCTCAGGTCTTGAAAGGAGACTTTGATTACATGTTGGAAGCATTTTGAGCAAATTCAACTCCAAGAGTAACGAACTGCCTTACAACAAATGTCTCTCAATGTTCACTCGAAAGAGTCGACTCAAACTCGTTTGCGAGCTACATATCAACAGAAGGTAAAGTTGTACGGTAAAAGTGAGAAAAATAAAGTTCCAGTTAAATAAATAAAATAAGGACATATATGTGCTATTGTTTTAAGGTGTCACAGACAAACAATCTACGTGTATAACAAAAGAACGGAAATATCAGCTAAAAATAATATGCGAATCGACTCGTTCGTGAACGACACATCACAAATAAAACGGGTCATATTAGTGAATCGGCTGTCAACGTCGGTCTGAAAGAGCCGATTCAAAGAGCCGACTCTTTCGAGAATGATACATTGCAAACGTTAAAGGTGAGTACAAACACCCAGTACGATTTTTTGAAACTACGTGTTTCAATTACAAAATGTATCATGATTGATCACTTACATTGATAGAGCGAGAATTTGTGTATATTATTTTTTTCGCTAAATAAGCCCTTAGCAGTTTTTGTTAAATAAAGGAAAAAGACAGCGAGAGAAAGCCTGCTGTGCGCATGCGCAAAGCATAGCGTGCTTTGCGCATGCGTACTAACGGCGGCGTTCGGGTTGTGTTTACGGCGCTGCTGCTGGTCTATGCCATGTTCTGTCAAAGCTCTGTGGAATAAAAACAAAAAAAAGTCTTTCGGGGAAACAGGTAGGATATTTGTCAACGGTGTCTTTGTGTTCCTTGAGTTTATCACGAATTGATAGCCTTCGTGTTCTGTAAATAATTCATTCCGAGCCTTTTTTGGCTGCATGTAAACGTGAGATGATAATATAGTGAGT
Organism: Notoglanidium macrostoma; assembly: GCA_030068235.1. Lineage (NCBI taxonomy): Eukaryota > Metazoa > Chordata > Actinopteri > Siluriformes > Auchenoglanididae > Notoglanidium > Notoglanidium macrostoma. The sequence continues at coordinate 20,243,160 of JAQQZR010000009.1, forward strand.
GAGGTAGTGTTATTAGCTTGTTAGCTTACGTATAGACGCCTAGGTGCGCGACATATTATTTGTCCCACCGGTTTTCTGTCTAATCTTTCCTTCTTGCGTTGGGATTGACTGTTTGATCATACACTTGGGAAACCTACCAATCAGAGTAGGGAATCGTGATGAAATCAGCCAATCTTGGAGCAGGAGGCGGGATCTGTTCAGAATACAGGTAGGAATCGGAATAACGCAGTCTGTTAGCGATTCTCCGCCTGTCAGTAACATTTCTAACTACAAGAAATTTGAACGTTTTTCTGGTAAAATATTTTCGAGACAGCTTCTAAACCCTCCACGTCTGACAAGTGCGGTTGTCGTGGCGTTTGTATAAAGTATAAAATGTACAATTTTTGTGTATTTAAGATAAAAAAAAAAAAATCTCTCTGCAAAACAAACTAGCTTGTTCGATTAGCTTGCTCTCTCGCCATCCGTTAGGTTAGTGTATGCAAATTTAATGTTCTTTATACAATCCTTATTACCTATATTTTCTGCAAATTTGTGTTTTCTTTGTGGAATGTGAGATATTTTTACAGAATTAACAGAGAGGCGGTGTGACATACTGAGCGCGAGCCCAACCCAGCCCCTAACCTAACAGACAATACTGATGGGAATACGCACCGGCCCACACATATACGTATACACACAACATATGCGCGCGCCCACTCGCGCGCGCAATTAGCGTCAGCTGTCGCACGTGCGACTTCATTAAAGCGGGAAAGAAAACCTACATTTTGTCGCGCGTGCACCTCACAAAATCTTTATCATATTAATCTTGTTCAGAAGTGAACAGCAATGAAATCATTTGGAAGATTTGGTTTGACAATACGACAGAAATATCGTTTTGCGATACCTGAAGATTTCGATACTTGATATATATCACGATATCTAGCAATTGTTTGCTAACAATTCTTACTTTGTTTTTGCCTCAGCTTGTTTGTACAAGCTATATAGCTATATGACAACACAAACCTACTTCACTTGACACATGTCCGTTCGTAAGAACACACGTCACCCGTATATGTATCTGTCTTTAGCTTGATTTGTCACAAATCACGTAAATAGTTTGTAAGAGGTACGCCGAGCGACCGTTACCTCGATGTCGAATTGCCAAGTTAAAAATGTTTTCCAGTGCGTCTACTCTGAAAAACATGGCTGCTCACGTATCGATAGTATTTAACGTACAAAGAAGATCTACACAAATTATTTCTGTTTTTCGCAAATTGGGATGAAATCAACGGAATTACAAAATGGAGTTAGAGATAAAAACTTGAGTCTTCTGTACACAAGTCAGTAAACTGGTGTTGTATCAAGGGGAAAATGGCACAAAAAAAGGGAAACGTGTTAGCGTGCCAATATGTTGTGATGTTTTGTTGTGACGTTTACGCATTTTCCATAGGCACATCAAAGTTCAACATCGGCATACGCTAGTACGAGTAATCACTCAAAAGTACGCCAAAAGAGCGGTCGTCCTTTGTACCCAAATAAAACCCGATGTGACCCAACCGATATACGACTCTGGAATGATTGTTGCGTCGGTGCCGAACTCTCCGATATTAACTGCTCCTTCCTGGAAGCCACGCCCCTTTTTATACCATCTTCCATCTTCTCTCAGAGTGTCCTTGCTTTCTGTGTAACTGAGAGTTCATTAATGCGAAATACACTCCATCAGTGCGTGTTTCACTATAGTGAGCAGTATCAGGTAGCAATATTTATCAGCGATGGCACAGAAATATTTCAGAAAGATAAAAAGGATGAACATTTTGATTTTTAAACGAGGATTAAACAGCAACACTTTACAAAGAATGTTACTCCTGATGTTTGTGAAAGAATGTGATGCGTTCTGCAGCAGGACAGCCATGAAAATGTCCGCAATGTAATCGCTGGATAGCCGATTAGTCAGAGAAACGTATAGGAACTGTCGTGCTTTTTTTTTATTTATTTTTTTTATTTATTTTTTTTTTTTTAAGAAGAGCATGGGTTCCTTTTCGAGTCTCATGATGTCTCAGGGAGTTTTTCTTTGCCACTGTTGCCTCTGACTCGCTCATTAAGTATGCTTTGTTGCCTTCCTATAAATGTCCTGCGCTTGTTTCTAGGCAGTAGGTGGATTATTATTTCCTCAGCACCGGCTTGTATCGCCGGTTGTAAATGTAAATATGGTGCAGGTGTTGCTGTTTGCTTGATGGTTGCTTGTCATGGCATTTTTGCATTTCCGCCGTCATCAGCTGACCATGATGAGGCATAATCTCTCCACTTAAAAGTGAAACAAAATAAATCCCCGGTTTGACCCGTTCTTTTGTTACAGATGTATTGTATACATGTTTACACTTGTCCTTGGTTAATACAGGTCATTAAGAAAGCAGGCGTTTGTTCTTAGCGCTTAGTACACACACACGCTTACACACTCTGATACACACTGGACAAATATGGTTACAGTGCACGAACACTGTGTCAGCTAACACACAGTGTTATTCTGTGTCTCTTCTGTTTCAGTTACCTGGCGCAGGTGTGTTAGGAAATGTAAAAATTAGGATTCGAGGGCGTGGCTATATATGAGCTTCACTTGCAAAAAATCTCCCCGACTTCCTAGCTTTGGATTAAGGTCAAAGATTATCTAAGGAATCATGAAGCTTGTGACAGAAAGTCTGCATAATGTTACAAGCGGGCAGGTTCGGTGCAGAGAAAATGGTGTGACAAATGAACTCTGATGCTGAACTCATGATCATGTGGGACAATGAAATGAGGGACATTTCTAATTTGCATGTCATGTATATTCATCAGGTTGTAGGTATCTCGCTCTGCCATTTTTAAAGAAATATAATACCAGTCTTGAGAAACTACTCCTATTATGGAATATTCAGTGTGCGTCGAGCCAACATTCCCCAACAAGCCCAGACACCGGGGGGATTCGCCCGAATAACAGCGGATGGCCGGAAAAGTATTCGAATTTAGGGTTCTTTAACTTCTTTATGGTTCTTTAAGGTTCTCCTGCGTTCTTACCGGCGTGTTCGGTGTATGAGTTGGACGTTACGACTGCGTGATCTCTATCCTGCAACAAATTACAATCACGGTTCACTTTTCTAAAAGAGTCTCACTTTTATACCACTTTTACAGGCACTGTGCACTTGGTGTCCGTCTTGTAGTGCCACCTGGTATCAGAACGACTGAACCAGTACCATATTGGACCGGTACCTGATGCTGGTATCGAACCGTCTCTAGAGTGCTGGTGGTGCAGTCGTGTGATGAGAGACACGATTCAGATGTTTACAGTAAGAACCTCACGCTGTGTGAAACAAGTTGAAGCTCCTGGGTGGTGTGTGTGTGTGTGTGTGTGTGTGTGTGTGTGTGTGTGTGTGTGTGTGTGTGAGAGTGAGAGCTTTACAGTGTGGTGGGTCAGTGTTTGAACTGCAGCGCTTGTTGAATAATCTGTTGTCTACCTGGTGAGTGATTGTGAGACAAAACAGATCCGTTACACAACACCGGGTTCACACTTAACTGTCTGCGTGCGTACACACACACACACACACAAAAGCTTATATTTTATTGTTATGTATACACAGAAGTCTAACACACACACCATCATCCTCTCTCTCCTCGATTCTCGATCTTGCCCCCCCTCCTCCCTGGCTAGGTAACCTAGTGCGTGTAGCTAATGTCTGATCTGTAATTAGGAAGTTGCACCTTGGTGTACTTTTATTTTATTTCTTACTGATATAGGCGAATTTTAATTCCTTTCTTCAGATTGCATTAAAAGAAGTGCTGTGATCGCTGTGTGTGTCGAATCGTAATGCCGGTACGTGTAGTACGGCCAGGTTCGTTAGGACAGTTCTCACACCTGGCCGTGATATAAAGATGTACAGCTTTTGCGCCGAGAGTGTGTGTAACAAGGCGGCCATTATTAACGCTCAGTGTGATCAAGCATGAAACAGCAGACCAGGCCGTGTGTGTGTGTGCGTGCGTATACTGAGAAAACGATACACAATGCCCTTCAGTTTTACACACTTCTCTGGAGGAAATGCCACTGACCCTGTGTGTGTGTGTGTGTATGTGTGTATGTGTGTATGTGTGTGTGTATGTGTGTGTGTATGTGTGTGTATATGTGTGTGTATATGTGTGTGTGTGTATGTGTGTGTATATGTGTGTGTATATGTGTGTGTGTGTGAGACGAGAACTCGACACAATGCACAGCATAGCAGCCAAACCACAGCCTGCTTTTCACTTCCTGTCCCTTTCTAACATTTTTACATTACGCTTCAAACATCGGATTTTATTTCATCAAACTGAACGACATAATGTGTATTGAGTTAATAAAAAGAAGATCTGTAATTTAGCACTAACGGTGCGTTTAAAGACTTCAGTCTGTCTGTCTGTTGTGAAGCATGCGTTTTTCTCTCCCTTTCTGAATTCTCACTTTGCTCTTCGGATTAGAGATCCTACACCTGGCTCAGGTATTGCCGTTTTGTTGTTGTGGTGAACCTGATCTATCCGCCGCATCTGTGCCCAATATGACGTTGCTCTGTCATTCAGCCTAAATATCAGGGGGAAAGGGGGCGTGGCCAAACAGCAGTGGACCTCTGCTGCTAGTCACTGGTAACATTTATACAGGTTTATTTTGGATGACGAAGCTGTTAACAAAGTCAGGAATGTTAGTTGGGACTTCAGTAAATAAAAATAAGCTATTATCTGTAAAGTAGCTCATTATAAAATAGAAAGTACGCTCGCATGTCTGCCGCGAACACCAGCGGCGCTCATCGAATTCTTCTGTAGTTAAGTAGCTTTGATAAACGCCTCGCTGTTTCGTTTTCTTAATTGAATCATTTTTAAGTTAATGTTCATGTAGTCACAGGTTTGTGTTTGGCGAGCAATGATGATGATTTGTTGCTCTGTTCCAAAGTCAAACAGCAGGTTGAGCTTCGTATAGAATGCAAAACGGGCGAAAAAGGAAACGCGTCGCTGTGAGATACAATAAATACAATAAAAATTGTGATATTTCCTGACATTTTCATCGGAATCGGAATATATATTATGCTATGAAAAAAATGTTCAGCGACAAAAGAATATGCAGACTGGAGCCAGGGGGCGCTCACGAGCTCGCATACGCACAGTGAGATTGTAATATATACTTATTAATATTAATATTAATGACTAATTACTATAATATTTATTAAAGCTAATTCTGCGTATCATGACTCATTACCCAGACTGTTCATTGATGTACTCATGGAGGGTAAAAACACTGCAGCTACCTGTTCATTTCTGGAGGAAATGTGGTATTTCTGGTAAATCCCGATATTCAGTTGGATGACATTATGAATAGTCATATCGTGGTAATGGTAATTTATAGATATCGACCAGCCATACAATCCGGTTTATTTTGGTCAGTGTTGAAGCTGCAGACATGACGTTTTCCGACAAACGTTTAAATCGCCCGATGTGGGGTAGGGGGTAGCGGTGCTCCGCTGCGCATCGTGCTGCATCACACCACCGCGGGGGGCATTTCAATGTGGGGTAGGGGGTAGCAGCGCTCCGCTGTGCATCGTGCTGCATCACACCACCCCGCGGGGTGAATTTCGATGTGGGGTAGGGGGTAGCGGCGCTCCGCTGCGCGTCGTGCTGCATCACACCACCGCGGGGGGGGATTTCTTTTTCTTCTTAACAGCATGGACGGTCCGTCATGTGTAACTCCATCATTTCATTAGTTAAATCATTTGTATTCTTTTCATTTCTGCTATTAAACCTGTAACTTCCGTAGAGTTTCAGGAATAGTGTTGGTTTAAATAAAAGCCACTCCGCTAATGTTTGCTTAATCTTATCATGAGCGCATATCAGATTGAGCTTTGTTCTGGGATGTAAAGCAAACTCATTTCACGCTCAAACACGAATATATCCTTAACATAAAATCACGTAATACGCTTCAGTATTCATCACACTCTTAAACAAACAAAAAACCAACCGCAATTCTTCATGCATTGCTGCGTATTATAAAAATATAATGAGATATTCATTCAGCACAGTTATTATTACCCCGGTGTTTCAGTGTTCGTCTCGAAACTACTGTGTGCAGATTACAAATAAAGAGAACAATAAGAGCGTAGTGTTCAGGAAACACCTTATCGCAGGACCCCTACAAATTATCATAAAGAACTTGGAGTACTGGTTGTGATTTACATCCCATATCCAGGGCCCAATAGTTATAAATCAATTAAAAGTATTTGTGTGATATTACAAAATATATCACTGTACGATATGCGAAGACATTTCTGTGATGCATAGTGGTTTAGTTTAGCTAACGTACTGAAACTTTGAACTTTGCACGGCAAACCCTCCATAAACAGACTTAAAAAGTTGTTCATAAGGTGCTTTTTCCTGTAAGGAGACTATTTCGGACCAAACAGTTCCAGGGACTTGTTGATCGGAACTGACGGTTTTTCATATAGACTGTCATTCAGTTAGAAAATCCATATGCTGATGATTTCAGTGTTTTTCAATCTCACTACGCTTACGTCTGGACCGTTCACCACACACACGTCCTTCATGGTTCCTGTTGTGCTGCGAGAGTACCTACCCTGAACTGGGAGCTATAAAAGCCCCTATAAACAGTGTTCTAAGGACTATAATCATTCTCAGTTCAGTCTGAACAAAGAAAAAATGGGGTACTTCCTCCAACAGTTCTAAGAACTCTGAAAACATTCCTCCAGTACGAAAGCACCTCTTTATGGAAGTAGTCTCTAGTGTTAGCACTTTATAGCAGCGCAATGAAGAACCTTAAGTCATTCAAGTAGAACTGTTTTAGGAGCCTAAGAACCTTTAGTCATTTAAGCAGAACTGCTATGATGTAAGCGAGAGCAGGAACTATAAATGGATTAACGGTATCGTGCGGTGTTCTTTAATAAATGAAAAAAATGAGTCATTGATACATAGCTGTCTAAGTATAAGAAGAACAAAATGCTTTGTCCTATTTTAGCCCATGTTTTTCATCCTATTTTAGTCGTTTATTGGTCGTTTCTCGAGCAGCCTTTTCACATGAAGTGTTCTTTAGCTTCTGTTTCTCGTTATTTGAGGGATAAACGTGCCAAATGTGTCATGTGCTTTTGATTTTTGTTTAATTTAACGTTCCTGCTCTACTGGTTTGTTTTCTTTTTCCTCATGTCTGTGCTCTCTCTTTCTCCTTTCTCTCTCTCTTTGTTCCTGGTTTTCTTTCCTTCTGGTTAAAAAGCTGAATTTAGTTTAGGATTAAATACTGAAACGTGACCCAGGAAGTGAAATGGAGCCGTGTTGAACAGGAAGTCGGTGTAGCTGACTAAAACTGATCTTTTTGCTGTTTGTCCGAAATAAACGCTGATGAATTAAAAACCGGCCACCACTGAAGTGTCATGTTAACATGAGGGTGTCGCTGCAGGTGAACCAGCAGATCCTCTCTCTCTTCATTTCCATATTGCTAAGGAACAGTGTGTGTGTGTGTGTGTGTGTGTGTGTGTGTGTGTGTGTGTGTGTGTGTGTGTGTGTGTGTGTGTGTG
>JAQQZR010000009.1:20270291-20281817 GCA_030068235.1 Notoglanidium macrostoma
GTGTGTGTGTGTGTGTGTGTGTGTGTGTGTGTGTGTGTGTGTGTGTGTGTGTGTGTGTGTGTGTGTGTGCGCGCACGTCTGTATACTGTTGGAGCCTCTTAGGAATGGCGATTTATTTCCCAACGTAACCCAAACAATGCCCGCGTTCTCGTAACTCACCATTGTGTTTAATTCAATAGAACCATTGAATTAGGCACATTTCTATTTTGAGATGATTTTATGCCCTGCAGGTTGAACTTCTCAGCCTGACCGATGGAACCGCAGTCCACGTTTATTTCCACAGTAAACATTTCACTCGTACGTATAGAATTCCCACCGATTCTGGTGACAGCTTTCTCCTCTGCCTCGTGCTCTAATGGCAGAGTTAATACCCAGTGTTGATTTTAATCAGAGCTCTGGGCATAAATACAGGAAGTTTCCTGACACTGAGGGCTTTAGGTGACGATTGATTTGATTTATATTCTCAGAACAGCTTCACCTTTTCCACTCTTTATTCCCTCAGTTTATTTGCACCTGTTGCCATAGAAACCTCACAGAACGAGGGTTTTACTCAGTTGTCTGACTATCGATTCAAATTTTGCATGAGAATACTTTTGCAAGGCACTGTAGTGATTTCTGATGGATTGTTACCTGCATACACATCGAATTCTTTGGTGTGTTCCCAACCTTGCTCATGTTTGTGTTAATAATAAGAACTGTTTGGCCTGGAGATTTGCTTTACATTGTCTTGTCGCCATCACATCAACAACGAATCAGCTGCTTCCAGTCAGTTTGTAATTAAGACGTCAATCCAAACCAGTGAATTTGTTAGGAAGACTCGCTGTTTCTTTACTTCCACACTGTTTGTCCTTTCATTACCTCTTCACTGAAAATCTCATTAACAGCTAGAGCAGAAATGCATAGACAATTAACTTATTTCAGACCAGAAAACATTTTGGGGTGTGGAGAACAAAAAGCTGTGTGTATTCGGATGCAGAAAAGTTATCCTAAGAACCGCAGTCAAACGTGAGCATGCCGTAAAGGACAGAAGTGGTGTGACGTTCAATTGGAAATCTGATCAAGTCATTAACGTGCCCTGATGCGCTAACCAGCATGATGCTAGTTTTATTGTTTTTCTGGTTTATTCTTGAGACAGACACACACTGTCTCTTCATGCAGTCTGTGTCATGTCCAGATGTAAGAGATGGACTCCTCACACATTACCCCCATGCAGTGAAGAGCAACAAACATCTCACACAAAGCCTGTCCTGTTGGTCTCCTGCTCCTAAACTGTGACTTCACACTTGCACTCCAGCAGGATCCGTTATCCAGAGCCAACCACAGCACAGAGTCTCATCTTTCGCCTGTTTAGAGAACTAAACAGTCGGGGAACTGGGAATGTGGAGGAGGTGCTTGAACCTTTACAGTTCTCCTACAGAGCTGAAAAGCTTATGATGATCCACTCTAAACTCTTTATAAACTTTTCATAAAGAAAAATCCACAGTGAACGACTTGCATCTTCAACAGTGTCCAAGAGTTATTTTGTAATGAAATTCAGTGTTATTTTAGTTTAAACCTTTTATCGACACGTTGGTCTGTTTTTGCTTTGGTTAACCGTTTCCTACATTACCCACAATGCAGTTCGACTACCTGCTAATAGTGGTGCAGTTTGATTTAGCCCTCCCTTCATCTGTAACTAAAGAGCACAATCCAGCAGCACTTTAATCCTTTATCTTGGCAGCTCTTTCACCTCCTCGTCTGTGCATTCTGCTGAAACAGATCGGCTTCCGGAGCGTCGTGCTAATACCGCTAGTCATCACGCCAGTCATCCCATAGATAACTAACTAGCCAAACCGAGTCTCTGCTGTAACTTGGTGCAACTGTGTCCTATAGCTGCATTGCATTCTGGGACTCAATGTGTGCGTCAGAAGTCTTCCACTTTGTCTATGCTGGGTTTCTCATTATGATGATGTTGGGTGTAAATAGGTAATTGGCAAATAGGCTTCCAGCGAGTCCAGGGCTTCATCAGTCCATCCTGGGGATTCTTCTGTCCAATCTAGAGGTTTGTATCCAGCCTGGGGCTTCTTCTGTCCAGCTTGGGGCATCTTCTGGCCATTTTTGTTGTTGTGGTCACCGTTGCGCTTCTTATGTTCTGCCTGGGACTTCTTATGTCTAGCATTGAGTTTCATTTGGCCTTTGCTGTGGTCCTGGTCAGAGTGGGGCTTCTGATGTCCATCCCAGGGCTTCGTCTGTTCAGTCTGGGGCTTTCATCCTGGGGATTCTTCCATTCAGTCTATAGCTTTATTTGTCTAGCCTAGGGCTTCTTCCACCCAGCTTGGAGCTTCTTTTGGCAATCCTTGTGGTTCTGTTCCACGTGGGGCTTCTTATGTCCATTATATCCAGCCCGGGGCTTCATCTGTCCAGCCTGGGACTTCATCTGTCCAGCCTGGAACTTCTTTTGGTTATCTTTGGGGTGGCTTCTGTCCAATCTGGGGTTGCCTGGGGTTCTTTTGTCCAGCCTGGAACCAGAATTTTCAATTAGAGCAGTGTGGGTGTAATCAACTAACTAGGCCCTGCCCCCCAAAGTTTGGAGCTGAAATTGTGTGTAAGGCCAGAATTTTTAGACAAATTTGTACATTTGGATTAGCACTGCTATTTAATTAAATTTAATTTAATTTAATTTAATTTTATTTTTAAATCAGAATACAATGCCATACGAGTGTATGATATTGAGGATATTTGAGAAAACAAAAATCGTTATTTGTTAGCTACATTCCTCCAGTGGAAAACAAACAAAATCTTACAGAATTTCTAGCTGGAATTCGTGTCGCAAACCAAATTTCTCTCATGTTTTAGTACTGAAAACCTGCCAGCTGTGTTTCTGTGTTGATGGGGCAGTAATTGCGGTTGAGCTGGAGGGTAAACCTGAGCTCTGGAAGATGTGATCTCAAATCAGCCAGCTCACCTTTTGCCTTATTCTCTCTCTCACACCGTATTTTGGTTTTGCCTCCACTCTCTTTGGATCTTTTGCTTTCTTTCAGCTCTCTCGGTCTCTCTTTGTCCTCTTTGTAATGGATGAACTGTATGTGGTCGGCTCTCCACCTTTCACTCAGCTCTATTTTTAGCCCCTCGTGTGCCAGGCTGAGGGAATGCATGAAGGCAGGGGAGCATATCTTGAGATCCAGCAAGGAAAGTGTGTGTGTGTGTGCGAATCCAGCATTAGAGTCCTGTCATTATTCGATATTACAGTTTGAATCATTTCAGTCCCTAATAATTTACTGGTGCGAATTCTCTGGTATGAATTATTAAAACTTCGGAGGTAGTAAAAGTGCTGCAGAAGTTTGGCTTCCACAGAACAGCAGCTATGTGGCTCTCTCTTCCCAGCAGATTTGCATTGTAACTGTCATATTCAGTAGATTTATTAGTCAGTCTGGAATCTTATTCTGTTAAGAGCAGGAAGATGAATAGGTACAACTGTCCACTGCTGCTAAAGGCTGCCTTCACTTTACTCACATTTGCCCATTAAAAGTCAGTATGTGTTAATGAATAAGTAATTCAGCTACATTTGATTTGACCTAATATGTAGTCAGAAGATAATCATATCTGAGGAATGGTCCAAGATTGGATGAAATGGTCAGAGAAAAGATTTAAAAATAAACAAAATACCAAAAAGGACAAATTGATAATCCTTTTATGGGGCTAGATGTGGTTTTTTTTTTCCTTGTTGTTGTTAGTTTGCTGATGGTTCTACCCTTCTCAAGGGGTTTTAAAAGAACTTTTAAGGTATCCACAGTTTTTCTGCCTGGAGGAAAGAAACCTAGAACTGGAAAGATTCCAGTAAAAACACCTCTCTTCAATTCTTTCAGCGATTCCATTTTGTTTAAAATGCTCTTTTATTATTACTTCCAAATCAACCCACTATGAGAAAAGGCTCTAGTCTACTCTAGGGTTCTTTGGAACTTTAATGGTTCTAGCTTTCCAAACCCTTTGGTAAAAGAGAGAACTTTAGTTCCTGGGTTCCCCTAAATAGGCAAAGCAAATAATATTTAGTGTTTGATACCTTTTTTTTCCCAAAGGTATTTTTCACTCTAGCATTTTAAATATGTGAGGTTTTACTGTTTGAAAGAAGGACAAAGAATTTTTTATGGTGCTAGATGGAGGATGGAAAAAAACCATGATTGTGCTGTTTGGCAGGAGGTTTTAACTTTGAGAGTGTTTGTTTTAACCACCGTACAGACCTGGAATCCAAGGGAGCCCCATATACCCACCTGTTTTAATGCTTTAACTATATCTCGAAACTCGTTTTAAACTGATGATGCCGAACATTACAGCCTCTGTATTGTTTACTCTGCCGGCCCCTGTGTTTACGACTGCGGCTTTATGGTTCCCCTAAGCATCAGGCATCATGCTGCTGTGTTAATGGTTTAGTACACTAGAGAGAATATATGTACAATGATGACAATTTTAGCATAAATTTTATAGCAGCTATTGGACAAAGGTTACCATTGGCCGGCGTTCATGTGAGGGGAAAGTTTTACATTTTATTATTTTTACATCTTGTTAAATCAGTATCTGCCAAATAAGGGGATACCTTCTCTTGTGCTCATATGAAAACATTCAAGTTTAGCCCAGAGAAGGGGAATGCCTCAGTTCTTGTTTCTGTATCTGCTCACTGGCTGAAGTAGAAAGTAGGAGGAGCTTCATTGCTGCTGCAGCATGAGAAGCACTAGAAGGGAGGGAGAGAGGGAGCACGAATACATCAGTGCTGTAGAGAGAACGAGGGAGGGAGGGAAACAGAGAGAGGGAGCGAGAGAATAAGAGGAAGGGAGGGAGTGAGGAAGGGAAGCGAGGCTGGCTGTGCTCTCTGCACCGCACCACTCTCTCCCTCATTACCATTCCAGACACTGCCTTCTCTGAGGAGAACCCTTAGCTCTGTTTGAAATGCCAATCACCGCTGGCTGTCCTTTCATCCGCGATCACACGCACTGAAAGCACGAGTGAGCGGGAGCCCCGCAGACGCTGAGAGGATTTCCCGCTTTTCTCCTTCCGACCCAAGTTACTCTGGGAAAAGAAAAATACACACGGATAACGCTATTTAGGATTGCAGGATCTTGACTAGACTGTTTTTCATCTGTGATCTCACCAGCAGACTAATCAGTGCTACGAGGAGAGATGGGGATCCTTTAATCAGAGGGGTAAGGACTTCACTTCCTCTTTCCTTTTCATTATCCACTTTGACTCTGGCATCGGTATGTCCTGCTCCATCACAGCTGTGCCGCTCCTGGAAAAAGGCAAAAACTAGACGAGGAACTCAAGGTTGAAGGTGGGGGACATTAGTGCGGGTACGTCCTGTGTGGTTACGGATTGGATCGTATGGTTACTTTACTGCCCTTCTTGCACCGTGTGTACCCGAGATATAGACTTTCAAATATAGAGCTTTTGTATAAAAGGATTCCCGTAGACCGCGGAAGCAAGCGACTGGTTCTGCGGAGATGGCAGACATCAGGCACGGGCACGTCTATCCCGTCTACCGGGGCCAGCAGCAGTCTGGGCATTATCTGCTGAGTTAGGCCCCCCCTGAGGAAACATTCCTCCATCTCACTTGCCCCCACACCTTTTACAAGATGAACACAACTGAGCTGAACCAGAGTGCTGTGACCTTCTGCCTGCTGGACATTGGTTATTCTCAGATTTTCAACACGTGCCTCCTGGAAGTTGTTGTCATCCTCTTTCTCACCGTGCTCATCATCTCCGGTAACTTGGTCGTCATCTTTGTGTTTCACTGCGCACCTCTACTCAGCCACCACACCACCAGCTCTTTCATCCAGACCATGGCTTATGCTGACCTGCTGGTGGGAGTAAGCTGCCTCATCCCGTCCCTGTCTTTGCTACACCGTCTGAAAGGGCTGGACGAGGAGCTCACCTGCAAGGTATTTGGTTACATGGTGTGTGTGCTGAAGAGTGTCTCCATGGCTTCACTGGCGTGTGTTAGCGTGGACCGCTATGTGGCCATTACGCGACCGCTGTCCTACGCGGCCCTGGTGACACCGTGCCGTCTTCGTGCCTGCATTGCACTCATCTGGATCTACTCCTGTCTGATCTTCCTGCCGTCCTTCTTTGGCTGGGGCAAGCCTGGATATCACGGTGATGTCGTCGAGTGGTGCTCATCGTCCTGGGGCACCCAGCCACTCTTCACTGCCTTCATTGTGGCGGCACTGTACGCACCCGCAGCCCTCACTGTGTGCTTCACCTACGCCCACATTTTCCGAATATGCCGCCAACACACCCGACAGATCAGCGAGCGCCGGGCACGATTTGGCCCGCAGGAAACTGAGCCGGGCGAACCCCCCGGCCCTGACAAGCGTTACGCCACAGTGCTCTTTCGCATCACCAGCGTGTTCTACCTGCTTTGGCTACCGTACATCATTTACTTCTTGCTAGAGAGCGCTGGAATATACCGCCATCCTGTAGCCTCCTTTTTGACCACATGGCTTGCGATCAGCAACAGCTTCTGCAACTGCCTCATCTACAGCTTGTCGAACAGTGCCTTCCGGAAAGGCCTCAAGCGCCTCTGTTTGATCTGCATAAAACGCACAGACACCAAGAAACCCCCTGGAGTGCCACCAGCTCCTCCTCGCCCGGCCTGTCACGTGTAACGCCCAGTACAGACTGGAGAGCGATGCATATTGTCTGTCGCCAGCTTGTCTCAGTCAGTGGAAACAGGCTTGTGTTGGCATCTGGGTGGCATTCCCAGGTCTTGTCCCAGAGTCTGGTTGTCTTCGTGACAAATCCTCGAGGCAACGGAGTCAACCTTTCACCCCAACCATCAATGTTGATGGGGTAGTTAGGGCTGTTTTGTGCAGCATTGAATAACAGTTGTTTATGAAAAACATGACAAACCAGTAGATGAAGAAAAAATGTCATGACACTGAAAGTGTAATAATCATGGGTATGTATGCGTATGTGTGTGTGTGTGTGTGTGTGTGTGTGTGTGTGTGTGTGTGTGTGTGTGTGTGTGTGTGTGGATGTTTTTTTTTGTTTTGTTTTTGGGGCAAGTGTTATCAGAGAATCCAGTAACTAATCATGTGCCACATTTCCTCGTTCTTCCCATTAGCTGCTTCTTTAGTGGCACGTTTTTTTTTTTTTTTGGTTGGGTTTGGTTTTTTTGCGGATTGTGTAACTTCGCCTCTGGTCACATGACGAATGTAAAAGTGGATCAGCAAACAAACTACCATTCTGCCTGACTCTAGATTGCACAAAGATGCACTTTCTCACTGGAAGACATGGGACCTCATGGCATCGTTCGCTCTATTTTTGTGTTGTTTAAAACAATTTTAACCATCACCCATGGCTGAAGTCAATCTCAGAAGATCAGCAGCTGAACAACCTTTCTTTTGTTGACTTTTTAGAATCGCATCCCTGGATTTGCATTGAGACAAAGATGTGATGTTTCATCAAAACATGCAGCATAAGTGTAGCAGAGTTGCCTTGGCATGTTTGGTTTACTTTCCAAAATGGAGTTCTCGAACTATAGTGCTGTACGCCTTATGGTAATATTTATCCAAAAAAAAAAAAGAAAAGATTTAAGGTTATGATTTGTGCAAAAAAAAAAAAAGAACAGGCTACATGACTGTTTTAGCAAGTATTTCCTCTGTATTAGCAATCTTTCTGTACATTATTCATAATTTATATATGTGAAGGTGCCAAGAAAATGGAGGACACTGGAATCTGCCTCCTTTTCATCGTCGTCTCGTTGGTATATCCCTCTGTGAGCGTGAAGTCAGTTTGTTGTCACACTGGTCAAAACTTCAGCGGTACTGTTTTACTGTAGATAGCTTTGTCTTCTAGTTGACCAAAGTGAAATATTTATGGGATGTTTTTTTTTTTATTCTTGGAAAAAAAAGAAAAAAAAACCCCAAAACATAACGATTGAAAATGCCATGTTTGAGAACATGTATGCGATAGCGTCTCCTGTATTGTGCGCTTGGAAAGAATCTATTTATTATATCAGTATCATTATCATTATAAAAACTTGTGTGTCTTGATGTTTTATATACAGTAGAACTGTGATGAAGATAACTTTCAAGTAACAGGCAGTTTTGACCAGCAAAAGAAAAAACTTTTTTTTGTGTCAACACTTCACTGCATGTCCGATTAGACTGTAGGTTTACTTTTCTAACTCTGTGATGTACAGTATTATGTAAGAACAGCGACGTTGTCTTTGTACATAGAGATGTACAAGCTGTCAACGTGAGAGTGTTTTAAAACTTGCAGTATAAATGTGGTTTTAGACTGTTTCTTAACTGCCATGTTAGGGCAGGGCGCTGTGCAATATGTCTGTTTTGGAGGTTCTGAAGTAAAATGGCAGAACCACAATATCACATACAATAGAGGGGAAATAAAGGGCTTTTATTTGTTCCACGTGTTCCAGCTGTGTGTTGAAACTTCAGATCATAATCTAGTGGCCTCTGGCCATGTGCTTGGACGCATTTGGACTGTAGCTGTAGTGTTCGAGTGAGAGCAGAGCGTTAAGTCTTAACTCCAGAGCCATCTTTATTATTAAGCGCACATGACTTTGTGTTCTGTGTCTGTGTTTGTTAGTTATCCTAAGCAAAGAAACAAAAGTGCAAAAGAGCGTCTTCTGATTTTATTTTCAGTTTCAGATTCTAAACCACACTCGGAATACACTTTTTTTTTTTTTAAAGGACCGATTTCAGAAGAAGGGTTTTTTTTTTTGTAGTAAAAACTGCATTAAGGGGTGGGCCATATGACAAAAATATCTTATTACAATACTTGTTCAATATGCACTATGTTTCAAGATATGCTACTAAATCGGCAAACAATTTAACACCGAAAAGCGGAAAAAGGTGACGTTTTAAAATGATAAACATTCAGAACTAAATTGTAACATTGAATGCTGTCAAATGCAAATGTCTAACTGTTATAAAATAAAAGTTAATGATATTGCGATACCTGTGATATCTGATGTAATCTTTATCATGATATCGATCGTATCGTCATCTTTTCTGGCTTTACATCAACGTGTACCTTGAATAATTTTGAACGTTTTTACTGCCGAAATGATAGCAAAGCAAAAACATCTTAAACACTAACAGATTTTAAAGTTGATTAGTTTGTAGCTTAGTTTTTTTTTCCAATTTCAACTCAGTTTTTTTAAATGACATGCTTCTTTCCAATAAGCAGTTAAAATGAGACAGTTTTGAGAAAGCATATCTCAAAATAGATGTTGTATTGAAGAAGATTTCACGTGCGCATTTCAATTTGCAGCATTTCCACTAAGTTACTTTTGAGGATCTTGATCATAAAAAAGGACTGGAGTCCAGTTTATATTTGTGTATCTGTTCAAATTTGTGTTCAGTTTATTAGCAAATCAACTACAAACTTTAATTGTATTACATCAATATATTATAACGATGTGGTTCAGAACTGCGTAGAGAGAGAAAATGAGTGATTTTACACCAATTTGTGCAAATTTTGTCAGCTCTGAAACGAATAGCTGGTATCTTATAACAATTTAGGATTTTCGCTGGTGTTAAGTTGAGAAGTGGGGAAGAATGGATGAAGTAGATGTAGAAATAAGCTTAACATCGACGTGAGGTTTACCTGTAAAGGTTAAAATATTTTTGTGCTTTTAGCGTTATAAGATTCTGACTCGGATGAAAAGTCGTTTTGAGATTTTGCGACATCAAAAGTTTCGACGTTCTAGCTAGAAAACCTGTAAAGTACCGTAACGTCCATGCGGAAAGTTCAGTTTATTAAGAATATTGCATGTCACTAACTAACGTTTGTAATATTTAATACGCTAGTACTATGTTAATATGCTGATGTTAGTTGTGATGCAGGATTTCGATAGATTTTGATGTGTAACTGTTACGATATTTGCTTTTTACTTTTAAATAACAACGTTGATGTTGATTGGATAATTCCACTCTTGTTGTGTTCTTCCTGGATGATGATTGGCTGGCAGACAGAAACTTATAAAAACAAGGTTACGTGTAAGATAGATATTATTTTTTTTTTTAACATTAAAAATGCAACATTCCAGGAAAATGCATGTTTTATGGAGGTAATGCATTTTAAACCAAAATGGCAGATTGAACCATTGTGCATTTCTCTAACTATTGAACCTTTTATGATATCTTTACATCTCTGTAATTATCGAAGCCAATTCTCAGAATTTTGTCTTAACGGACGAGGCGATGGTTTTCAGAGTACCCCATGTCAACTTTGGTCCTGGGGAAATTTAGGCGAAAGGTTTCTGCACTGATGTCATTTTTTTAAATGTTTATTTATTTATTTAGTGTTTTTATGCCAGCGTTCTTGGGTTCCTTTTTGTTTTTTGTTCTTTCTCTGATGCCAAAGTTTTTTGTTTTTTTTTCCCTTTCCTGTGGGAAAACCACTCTGTTCTCGCAATCAAAGTCAAGGGCTACTCGTCTCCAGGGAGGCGCTCGCTCTCCCATGCTGCCGTGCCGTATTAGGACGTGGGACCTCGCTAGGCTCGGGCCGGAGCAGTGTGTTCCCCTGCAGTACAATGTGCGCGCGCGCACACACACACACACACACACACACACACACACACACACACACTTTAGTTTCAGATCTTTTTTTTTTAGTACTTATTCAGTTTGCCTGTGTATATTTGTCTGATCTTACGTTTAGATTTAGCATCTGATCGGTCCTGTTTTAAGTTCTTTTTTTAATGGGAAATATTTTTTGTTTTTCCCAAAAAGTGTATTCCAATTGTAGGTTTTTCCCACCAACAGAAAAAGACCTTAACACGCGTACGGTGCGTAGTCGGTGTGTTAGCTGCTCTACTGTACTTTTTTCGTAATGTCATGTATGTTTTAGCATAAATATTTCTTGATGATATTTATACTCTGGTATATCTGCACTGAGCAAATAAATGTGATCCTGACAGATGTGTGTGTGTTGTGTGTGTTGTACACGTGTGTGTGTGTGTGTGTGTGTGTTTAATGTGTGTTCGCCGTGACGCAGCATTGTTATTTAACTCGTTTTGTGATCTGCAATGTCATCGAGTGCATAATGGCGGTAAAGTGCTGAGTGTAAAAAGGTGCTGGGGCTCGCCGGCGTACCGGAATATTCTCACCCCATTAACTGTGTGACATCTCCTCCATCTCTCCTCCAAACACTGACCGATTACAGGGCAGAGGTAGAAGCCACTCTTTCCATCTCTCTCTCTCTCTCTCCTTTTTCTTTTTCTCTGTCGTTTTCTCGTTCACTCACTCAAAGGGAATTCTAGTTGTTGAGGGAACACCAGATCTCCTCTCTTTCCTCAGTCTCTCTCCTTTCTTCTCTGCCTCTGCTCTCTCCTCTATCTCTCTACTCTCTCCTGTCTCTCAACTCACTCTCTCCTTTGTTTTCTGTCTCTCTCTCCACTCTGTCTTCTCTTCTTTCTCCACTCTATTCCCTATTCCCTCCTCTCTTTCCCCTGTCCATTCTCTTCTCTTCTCTTCTCTTCTCAATTTCCTTTACTGTCCTGTTCCCTCACCCTGACCCGCTGCCCCG
>JAQQZR010000009.1:20314238-20330930 GCA_030068235.1 Notoglanidium macrostoma
GAACGGAAGGAAGGTGGGAGAGAGGGGCAGCGAGGGGACGAGAGAAAGGAAGGAAGGTGGGAGAGAGGGGCAGCGAGAGGGCGAGAGAAAGGAAGGAAGGTGGGAGAGAGGGGCAGCGAGGGTAGTGAGGGGGCGAGAGAAAGGAAGGAAGGTGGGAGAGAGGGGCAGCGAGAGAAAGGAAGGTGGGAGAGAGGGGCAGCGAGGGGGGCAGCGAGGGGGCGAGAGAAAGGAAGGTGGGAGAGAGGGGCAGCGAGGGGGCGAGAGAAAGGAAGGTGGGAGAGAGGGGCAGCGAGGGTAGTGAGGGGGCGAGAGTGGCTGGGCAAAAGGAAGAAAAGGAATATTTGGGATGGACGAAGGAAAGAAGTGACACGTAGATGGAGAAGGAATGTAGAAACAGGACGAACAGGCAGAGCTCTACACCATAAAGATCATTTCTAGTTTTAAAGTTTTACTAAACAATAATAACTCGTGTTGCCTTGACCTACAGCGATCTCACACACACACACACACACTATAAAACACTGAAGTGTTAAGAAAGGGACTTCACATAATCAGCAAGGCAGCTCACGCGTTCTCTCACTCGGGCCGGAGTTTTCTGAACTTACCCGCATCCACACTTACCGTCTGTACCTCAAAAAAAAAATTTTTTTTTGAGGTTCAGAAAAAACTCGAATATGATGCGTTATATTAATATTAGACTTTTCCTGTACTTTTAACTAATTAAATAAAGATCAGTTTCAAACTAGAATGATGCTAAGTTTTGTTAAATATATTTCTTTTTTTTTGGCTCAGATTGTTAAAATTCCTCCGAGTAGAATTCTGATAAAGTATAAATGAGTTGTATTTTTAATCATATAGATATATACATACACCTACAATCTACTAATTAAGTGTGCAATATTTTAAAGTAGCATTTATAGGCATAGCAATAATATTAGACACTTTATTTAAACAGATTTTTACCCAATAAATAATATTTACATTTTTTAAAACAACTTTATGAACATTCTTCATTTGCTGATTTCATTCATGTGACTGGATTTGATTAATCCTATTTGTGAATTTGTAAATGTGTTAAACTTTCTGTAATTCGCCCAGTCGAAGGCAAAAGTTTGCCCCCCCCTGTGGTTTTTACATTGGAAAATGCACCAATCAATGGAATTATAAGATGTTAAAAATAAAATGTTTTTTTTTCCCCCAGAACAAGACAACGATCTGAAAACGCAAGGCAAAAACAAAACAGAATTGTAGGTTGCAAAGGTTTTTTTTTTTTTTTCCCCTCGTTCCCATCCACAAGAAGAGTGTTTTGGAGAAGGTGTAAATGATCAGAGGACAGTACAGTGGTAGTACGCCATGAAATGCAATCTCAAGAATAAGGGCCGAATGTTTGGCATTAGAGAAAGGGAAATTCGGAAAGACACAAACCTGCTCAAAAACTGAGAAAGACGTGGATAATTTGTGTGTATTATGATGAGCTGGAACTGCTGTTAAAGGTTCCACTCGAATGTAATGGTTCTCCCAGGCCTTGTCCTAAATCTGCGGTTTGGAGAAGTGGATTCTGGGTGTAAAGTGAAATTAAATTGTAGACACCTTATCAAATAAACAAGCGTGACGTAACGACCTGATCAGCAGCCACGAAAACATCCATAACACGTGCAAACCGCCGATATGCAGGATCACGCATGTGACGCTTTCAGTTACGGTTTTAAATTCCAACTGAAACAACGATTTAAAATTTCTCCAAAATAAAGGGAGTTTAAAAAAAACCTTTGTATTTGTTGCAAAAGTAACCAAAATGCACAAAAATTTTACAAATTAAAAAATATTTCGTACGTAGTAGAAATTTTAAACTGATTGTTTTTCACCATCAGCCAGTTTAACCATCATTATCATATCGTAATCTATAAATCCCCGACATGCTAGATAGACCTTGTACTTTGTCCTGAGGGTGCACAAACTTTTGCACTCAACTCTACAGCCATTGTGTGTGTAATTTATTGGTACGTGTGGTATAAAAACAGGGCTGAGGTTTCCGGTTCAAAGTAAATCACTAACTAGGATTGTGCTTTGTATTTTTTTTTTTAATTAATTAATTAAAAAATAGAAATTAAAACCCGGAGCGGACGCACAAGCTGACCCGAGTGTGTGTGGGGTGTGTGCGCGCGCTTTCTAAAAACGTGTATGATGCGAGAAGTGTTGTGTTGCTACGTGTATATGAGGTGAAGAGCCAAAACACCAGGCTTTGGTCAAATCGAAGTTCTCTCTTACACACACGCACACACAGACATGGTCAAGCCACTGAGGCACAGAGCAGGAAGCATCGCTAATCTACGAGCTGTAGATTAAGAAAAGGGCGTTCGTATTGCATGTTAATATCCATTAAATTAATATAGATTATATTAAATTGCTCAGTAGATATAAAACTGGAAGAGAAAGCTATTCGCTATACGCTAAGGTTATAATAGTTACATTTTACTTTCTAAAATAATTTATACCAACAATATTTAAATGTGTATATATATATAGAAATATACATAAGTACATTGGTGTATCTACACATATATATTTATAGTAAAGTTATACCATACATATATATGCATATATTTATAATATAGTCACATATTCATTTGTGAATATACAGTGAAAATGAATATATTGCAGCGCGAGATTAAAGACTGAACATTCACATCATCTCAGGAAAAGCTTCAAGCCGTAAAAAAAAAAAAAAAAAAAAAAAAAGTTCACGTATTGCCAAAAGTCCTCGGTGGTGAGCCGAGGTAGAACAGATCGGGTATTGCTTTCGTTACGAGCTGCTTGTGTTTTGGGAGAAAGGAGTGTGTGCAGTTTTTTAGGGCGTTTCTGTGCGGTAGAGAGAGAGAGAGAGAGAGAGCCTGGAGCGGTACACGACACTTTAGAGCCACACAACCTGATGGTTCTAGAAGTCAGAGAAGAGATCTTGAGGACCCAAGTGAATAATAAAAGGTGCGATGGTCCGCGGCTGGTAAAAGGGATTGTCAATGAAAAGACCACCTACAGTGAGGAGAAGAGCAGAGAGAGCTGCGATTAATAAGGGCGTGGGCCGGCAGGAGGCGGGGCTACACATTCTGATGGGGTATGATGGGAGGAGGAAGGGGTGGGGTTTAGAGCTGTAGGTTGTAGGGTCTCTGCTCTTTCGGGCTGTACGTGGGGTTTTCATTGAACCAGGAGGTTAATAAATCAATTTAAAAAATAAAAAAATCAAAGTTGCACGGTTATCACTTTCCGCTAAAATATTACAAACAAAAATCTTCAAAAAAAAAAAAAAAGAAAAAAAAAGCAGAAGGATGTGCGAGGAAAGGTATGTTGGCAACTTCCAAAAGTTCCAGACAGATGTGGTTAGTACATAACTCTGACAAATCAGAACCAGAACGATTTCGAGAGAGAGTATAGTACACCATGAACGCCATCGCCATCAAAGAGAACAGGCCCCATTGGTTTCTGAGTGGACACAGGTGAGGGGGTTTTGTTGTTTGATTGTTTTGGAGATGATGATCATGAAGGATGAAGAAAGGGCTCCATCTTACAGCAATGGGGATCATGTGACCACAGCGTGTAACCAGGGAGAGAGGGACAGAGACAGGGAGAGAGAGAGAGAGAGAAAGAAAGATGGTGGTTCTCTTTGGTTAGTGATGGCCACATTTTCCTGTCACGGACCAGCACAGACACCTTCTGACCGATTACGTCATGTTACATAATGTTTAATGGGAATTTGTGTTCCTAGAGGAAAAAAAACAAATGGAACAACAAACAAACAAAACATGGAGGAGGATCTGGTAGAAGAAAAACTAATTTGAAGGTTGAGGTGTTTCATGCTGGCCTGTGGACAAGGAAGAACTTTTACAGCTCAACAGCTCACACTCTCAACAAGACGCTGAACAAGGAGGAGGGAAAATAAAACACCAAAACAAAAACCGGGACATAACAGACGATTAGGTAGCATATCTCCATGGATCCCATGTTGCTGCTTTCGATTCTCCGATGTGTGCCGGTGACTGGAGGCTCCGGTGTGTTGCTCTTTAATGTGAGTGTATGAACAAGTGTTTTAGTGCTCCAAACTCAGGTGTGTGTTCATGTTTCAAATCTACATGTTAAAGACCTACAGCGATGTGCGAGTTCTTCCTCACAGCTTGTCATGTACACACCAGTCGATGCTTATGGCGGCTGAATAAGATAAAGGTTTATTTATCAACAGTAGCTTTAAATTAGACCTATACATCCCATAATTTCTGCCTTCTTTACAGAGATAGTGCCTAGTGCCAGATCGAATATCTCTAATCCATCCTACAGAAAATGGAAAAAAAAACAACAACCATGATGGCAGAAAAAAAGAAAAAGGCTATATAATTTAAAACTCCATGAATGAGGTAACAATTCACAGTACAAATCCTTCAAGTCTTTTATTTTCTTCTTTAAGAACTTAAAAACCTGCATAAAGTCAAAAAAATTAAAAATAAAGTAAAATAAAATCTTTACAGATGATTCTATTTAACGTCCTTAACATGTTTTTCACTCGGACATGGGTTCTGACATTCCCTTCTGAATTAAAAGGTGTGTGTGTGTGTGTGTTTTGGTGGATCTCCTGAGCTAAAAGAAGGAGTAGTGAGGGATGGGGTAGGTGGGCACTTTCATGACGGGCAACAGAAGCATTCTCTTGGGCAAACCTAGAAAGAGAATGAGAAGAGTACTGGACATGAGTGCGGGGGTTCAGGAATGAGAAAACCTAACGGTCTTGTGAATCTTGTTGATCATTAGCGTCTCACTTTGACCATGAGAGTGTGTGTGTGAGAGAGAGAGAGAGAGAGAGAGAGAGAGAGAGAGAGAGAGAGAGAGAGAGAGAGAGCGCGAGAGAGAGAGCGCGCGAGAGAAAGCAGGGCGGGTCAGTAGGCCAGGTGAACGGCCGAAGGGGAAACCAACAGCATTAGTCCATACAGGAAAGGGAATGCAGACGACTGAATTGTGAGGAGAAAATTAAACTTGGACCTTGTTTGTGTGGTGGTCTGGGAAAAACTCAGCTGTGGACAAATTTAGGTCCAACAAATAAATTTTAGCTAAAAGACACTTAGCTAAGTGCACTTTTCTCATAACATTATCTAGATTTTACTAGTTATGTGCATAAACGCAAACCATTTTTTTATAATCTTTAAAATTATAATGTCAGATCCGAAACGTCGTACATTTTTGGACGTTTTTTTTCATATCGCAGTCTAGTTTAATGATAATTATACATGTGAACTCAAACTACACTGACCGATTTTAGTTCACATAAATACACAGAGCGGTGAAATGCTCAAATCTGATTGGTGGGAAGACGTGCATAATTTCCGCATGACGGCGTGGCTCCGAGTGTGGTTCCAGCTGTAAAATGATCGGGTTTATATTAAATTTGTTGTTTCTATAGCAACAGCTCATTCACAGGGGCATGTACAGTGGACGCTCCACATGATCTAATAAACAGATTTAAAAAGCGTATTGTTTAACAAGGAAAAGTTTTTTTGTTGTTGTTGCAGATGTATGGAATTGAACAGAACATATATGGAATGGAAGTCCCCAGTCCCCAGACTGGAGTCCCCAGTTTTTCTTGGCAGAGGAATTTACGCTTTCCTGCTTGTCCGTAAATAGACAAGCTGCGTTCTCTTGTACACTCATGATGGAACGACTGTCTATCGCGGCTATAACTTAAGTGAGATCAGGAACTAATCTGTCTCTAGGATGTTCCATAACATTAAACCTATTAAATTAATTATTGGCATGGATTATTTTCATAAAAATACACTGTCTGCTGCAGGTTATTCCTTAGCTAATGAACACAAAACATTTTTTATTTACCGTGACAAAGTGAGCGTGCTGCTTCACTGCGGGTAAATCTACTCAGGATAAGAGATTACAATAATGTGCAATGGTTGGGAAGGGGGCGGGGCTTCTACATTCATATGTTGATTGGCTCATTTGCTGTTTTTATGAGGACTGCTCTTTAGACTTTTTTTTTTTTTCTTTTTTTCCTCCAACTCATAGCAGCATACTCTAATGTGAAAAGCTGGAGCTTATATGCAAAATATGAAAAGGCTTTTAAAAGTAGAAGTAGGCGTGACATTTGGCGTAATTGGAAAGAAATTGGTACACATGAATTCCTCCTTGAACTTTACTTGTGATTGAGATGCACGCAAAAGAGAAGCATAGTTCAGGGATCTGTGTGGCTTTCAGAACTACTGTATTATATATATATATCTATACAAGAGTGTCAAAATGTGACCATGGGAAGGTTTTTCCCAGACCAGCACACATTTATTATCTGAACTTCTATATTCGACTATAAACTATTTAGGATTGGTCCTGATTCAATTACAAATCTCTCTACATGTACATTTATGGTAAAGAAACTTCTGGTTTGTTTGCTTTCCTCTTAAGTGCTTCATCCTACTGTGTGTGCGTGTGTGTGTGTGTGTCCCAGTCCCAATTTAGAAATCACAAAGCAGCAACAGGAGGCAGAGGTTTGGACAGCATTGGATGATTTGAATGAGAGGAACATGCACACAGCTCTCCGAGACCAGAGAGACGACAAGAAAGAGTAAGAGAGAGCGAGAGCGAGCTGGTCTCCTACAGCACCATACCGGGGCTTTCCTTCACCCAGGGGAGCACTCATTATGTAGCAGGCAGAGAGCAGAACCACAGTTACCCCAAACAGTCAACAGGGCTTTTTCTGCTTCTTTTCACCCCACACATAAAATTCATTCAAAGCAGCTTTGGCCAGGCGAGACCAGAGAGACAAACAGGAGAGACACATGCACCACAGAGCTCACAAGTGTGTATACGAGTGTGTGTGTGTGTGTGTGTGTGAGAGTGAGAGCTTGTCTCAGTAAAGCCATCATACACATTATCCAGCCTGAGCACTTTAAAAGACTCTGTGTGTATGTTTTAAATATTACAGACAAACCTACAATACTACCAAATCGCTGGGCGATATCACCACAAAAAAAAGTGAAAAACCTATTTTAAGGATACTTCTATTTAAATGTAAAAATTAGTAAACTTTGTGTAAACAGTGTGTAATTTTTATACACCAAACCGAGATACAGGTGATAGAAAATGGACAAAATCTAAAAGTCAGTTGCTTCTAATCAGTGTTTAACTTTTATAAACAAAACTTGCTATAAAAAGGTAGACGCGAAAGTATTTTGTGATGTAATTTAACATAATGTCGATATCATTATCGCTCAGCCCTTAGTCAGAGTGCGCTAAACAGATAATCGTTTAAACACCGTGTGTGTCCCTGAGCTCTACAGTGTCTGTGCTGTTACTCAGGCTAAAAAAGTTTCCTATAAATTTGTACAAACATGCACATGTATAAATATCTCCATCGCTTCCTGAAGCTCAGCCACACACACACACACAACATGAAAACGGCTGAAACTGGAAATCAACCTGAACGTTTCCGGCAGTGTTTGTGATGACGATAATAAAATGAAGTGATATATTTCTGAAATGGAGAATCAAGGCCGAAGGAGAGAAATCAAGAAATAAACACTTAATTTTTTTTTTTTACCTTTATCTCCATTACAGAAATACAGCACTCCACCCAGTGAGAGCAACACTCCATCTGATTTCTAACTTGGCCTCCTGTGTCTAGATGAACTATCCTCAGGATCAGTGAACAGAGAGTTTTATCATCATCCTCCTCATCCTTGAATCCTGAGTGACTAAATGATTCCTTCTGGCTAATTTGTATTTTCTTTTTTCCTTTTTAACACCAGACGTTTCACACATTTAATCACACTGTAATTCGGAGTCGTGAACAAAACAAACAGACTGGCACTCAAATAAGAGGGGAAAAAAAACCTAATGGTTATATTTCAGGACTCTGCTCTTAATCCAAATGTCCTTTATAATGATTTAAATCGGATAAACCTGCAGATAAAACAAACACTCAGCGCTCGGAGGTTCTAGAATCACTTACGAGACCTGGGTTCTGTGCCTAGGTCTAATTAGAAGGATCAAGAGGCAAGATCTTGATAATTAGATCTAGAGTCTTTTCAGTGAAATCTATGGGAAAAAAAAAATCAAACATTCTTTTTGATTTTAGGTGTAAAGTAAAATAGGGATAATGTAACTGTAACTCATCACTGGAATGATGAGGACTCAAAATAAACTTGTGATTCCACTAAACACTTAGTCCTCTAAAATCTCCAAAACCTTTTCTTCTGTCCTTATGAACAAACGAAAGGACAATTTCAGTCACTGTTGATGGTGAAAGTGTTTGTTTTCTACTGGTAATTCTGTTCATCATTATTTGCCGTTACTCCCACAGTATTGATGTAGCTTTTAAGATGCATTTTCCTATCCTGAACGTAGCATACTGTCCATGAACTGCCGTGTCACGCTCGCATGTGGGCACTAATAAACCCTGAGCTTGAAAATGTTAATATAAAGTGTTCAAAAACAGCTCACTGGCTGTGCATAATTACAAACCTATTATACTCCTGTTACAAGTATTAGAATAGACACAGGCTAATTCCATTACCCCTATAGCATTTACACGTTAAATCTACAGTACTTTAAAGCCTGGGTGTGTTTGTGCAGCGCTGCCAAGCTTTTTGAGCAATGTGTATGTAGTTACTGTGTAAACAATTTTGCATGTGTTTACAATCCTCTTTACAAGCTTCTCTATATAGCTGACCGCTTTACCCTGGAGTCCTAGCTATGCGGTGTGTGTGGTGATGAAACAGAAACACGCCTGTCGTCTACAGCTCTATCACACAGAGATCAACAGCTGGCTGTGTTTGGCAGTGAGCGCACGCAGCTCACCAGCCATCTGATTACAGTCATCCAGCAAACAGGATTACTCCCTCGACACACGAATCGGTGAAATATTTACAGCACGGAGGACGAGACAACCGAACCTGTGCACGAGCTGCACTAGATGCGTTTCATCAGAGCACCATGTTTACTCTAAACTCACTCCAAGGGGTGTTAAGTAAGGACTAAGTAAAGAATAAAAGTAAAACTGAAACACTCTGTGTGTGTGTGTGGTGCTTTTATTATAAAGTAATAGTGGTGGTGTGATAAAGTGGAGTTACCATTACCACTATTGTTAAGGCTATAGGAGTGTATATATAAATATATAGTATATAGGCATATGTGTAACATGTATGTATATATTTATAGCTTCTGTGGTTGATCTCTCTCAGTGTCTCTCTCTCAGTCTCTCTGTAGTCAGGGCTGCTTTGAATGAATGCGGTATCTCAGTGCTGTAGACAACAGGAGCCATTCTGACACTGAAAAGAGACATGTGTCCAGACTCAGGGACATGAGGACATGGGGACTGGGGAAAGCAGGCAGACTCAGACGAGCAGCACCGACACACCCAGCCGAAGCGAAGCAAGGCTTGCTCCAACCACAGGAAGAACCAAAAGGTTATGAGCCTGTCCTCCCGTTGGCCAGGGGATCTGCCAGCGTAGGTTCTTACTGAGACAGATGGCTGGCTTTAACATGCTCAAGGCCCAATTGAGAGCTGAGTAAATAGTTAGGGAAAAGGAATAAGGGCAGATTTGGACCCTAGACTCGCACCAGGGACAGGGGAGGGCTGGGGTAAAAGGGGGAGGAGGGGGTACGTACCGTATGCAGGAGCAGCGGCTGCAGCACCATAGCCATACGGGCTTCCAAAACCTGCAGGGAGACCATTTTACACACACTGTTATGCAATAATATTTATGACTAACAGAAGGATAAACTTAGTCTACAATTAATCAGATTAGACTATAATTACATTACACAAATGTAAAAAAAAAAAAATTGCTGACGTTGCTGTGGCATAAAAGGCTTGTGCTGTTGTAGGAAAATAATCAACTTATTGATTACTGTGACTCCGCCTCATTACACGCCCACCTGGTGTGACGTAGCCTGGTGCGGCGGCACTGACGAAGGCTCCTCGTGCGAGTGCGGCTCTTCCTCGTCCTCGAGCGGCCTGAGCGGCGACAGCAGAAGCGGCGGCGGCGGCGGCTGCAGCGATCGCTCCTTTATTCTACAACGCACACATACAAAACGTACACTCAAATCTTACAGACGGCTAACAGAAGGATTACAATTAATCATAAAGTATAAATATAATTAAATCAATCCCAACAAAAATGTAAAATTTTCCAAATTCGAATCTTTGCCATTTGTTATAAGATTGGATCTTATTCTTTAGTTATTTTTTTCAATACCTGATCCGCCATTTTCTGATACTGATCCTGGGTATCGGATCGGTGCCGTCTCTAGTTGTAGCTCTAATTTAAACTCTAATTATCTATTAAAATGTTTGCTACATCACTTTCTGTTCTGCAATGATCTTATAAACCATCAGCGTCAGTACACATTTACAGGAAGTGGAACTAGATGATGTCTTTGTGCTCAAGGTCAGCGTATTAATGATCGATGTAAAAACCTTTCAGCATGTGCAGCTCATCACTGATAACGTTACTCGAGAGAGCGGAGCTCGGTTCAGTCTCTGGAGCATTAGAGTGGTATTCATTGATTATCGATGATGACGACTGACCTGAGGGAGGATTTTTTTCTTCTTGTTGCCGGCAGCGTTGGGTCCCGAGAACAGCTTCTCCAGAGCGGCGAGGGCGGCGCTAGCTTTGGCAACTTTCTTATTAGGTCCTGCTCCTCGGAACTTCTGTCCGTCGACCTCCACCTGAAGATAAGTGAGAGAAAAAAATATCTGGCTTTAGATCAGATTCTTCGCTGATAGAAAAACACAGGTCTTCCAGGGACAGGATTGTGATGCAACTCACCTCCATGACGAAGCGCTTGTCATGGCTGCCGCCGCTCTCAGAGATTAGCTCGTATTTGAGGCCTCGTCTTTTCTCGTTTAGCTCCATCACTGGGTTCTTACCACTCGCCGTCAGAATAGGACCCTGAGTTCGCACCTACACACACACACACACACACACACACACACACAGAAACATGACTAAATAACAGATCAGGAGTGTGACGGCCTGGAGTCAGCGCAGACTTCAATGTCATTTTATAGACGGGAACACGACAGCATTTGTGCTTTCTTTCTGTGTTTTAAAATGAACAGTGTTCCAAGGATAAATTGTAATGCATTTCTAAATAGAATCCTGCATTAACACCCAATTATGATAAAACAAGTGTACACCGTTGATGTAAAAGTTTTATTTTCTTAGTTATTTGACTAAAGCTCAGTGAAGTAGACGAGCTCAGGTACACTGTCAGGAAGGAAATTTTGCTGCAACGAGAACAAGGGTGTTTTCACACCTATTAGTTCATCTCTTGAGTCTGTATGGTTTCACGCTGCATGAAATTAAACTAACTGACTAGCGTTGTGTGGGGATGAATGCATCATGAGTAGATCCTTCCATCCACCTACGCATTTTCACTTTTTTTCCCTCTCTTTGCCTAAAAAAGTGATGGAATAATGATGAAAAGTGAATGACACAGAGCACACGGCGACAGCGTTCAATAAATGATTACATAGTCATATAAATATCTACACTAAAGCATTTTGTGCATCACATCCAGTTCTCTCTTTGTTTTATCCCTGAAATAAAATTTAAATTAAAATAAAACCTTGCAGCCCCAAAACACACGCCGTGTCTGATTTTCTTCCTGCAGGTGAGTCAATTCAGAGCCTAATCACTTTCTCACTGGAGTGGAAGATGTTTTTGGACCTGAGTGTGATTGGATGTGTGTGTTCTCACCTGGATAAAGAACCACACCAACTGGGAGAAAACCCTAAATTGATGGATGATGGTAGTAACATGCCTGTTTAATTTCAATTTCCAAATAGATTCAATAAAAAAAGTAGTTTTACAAATAAATTGAATGAAGGTCTATTTCAGGGTTGAGTGTGCACCACAGTGTGCACCATGACACCTATCTAGGGCACGAATACGGATATTTCTGGGTCAAAATGTAATGCAACACACTCGGATCAGCACTGCTGGATTACGGTTAGGAACAGAATTCTTTAAGTAGAAAGATCTTCAGGTACAGGGTTATTACAGTGTGTGTGTGTGTGTGTGTGTGTGTGTGTGTGTGTGTGTGTGTACCTCTAGTGTGCTAGAGCTGTCTGTGGAGTGTGATGTGTTATTGCTTGAGTGTGTCGACGTCTCGCTCTTGCCCTCGCTGTCTGACTTCTCATCTGCACTCATGGAGTCCAGGTCTGTGTCGAAGCCTGTTGGGTATCCCATCGCCTGCAGCACCTGTCAGTCACACACACACACACACACACACACACACACACACACACACCCACACACACCATCAGCATACTGTCAAATCACATGCAAAATCATTATACACACTAAAATTACAAACACGTATGTACACATACAGTCTTCACACATATACCCACATACATTACCTAATCAAACAATTTACAATTTAAAGACCTTTACTTAAAAAGGTCACATTTCCTGAGAATGTTCACACTGAGCCTTGACCTTTAAATTAAATTCTTATTCTAGTTATAATAACATTATAATCCAAATGTTTGTCCTGGACAATTTATGGAACTGGGTTTTCTGGAAGAATGTATAACTCTGAACTCACATTTAACTGCATCATAAGGAAAATTATCAAAAGATTACATTAGTAATAAAATTAGCAATTAGTACAGCTTGCAAATTACCACTTACAAGGCACGATGAATGATTCTTTACATGGCAACGCTGTTGAAATCCAGGTTCTAATTTATCAACTAATTCTCTATAATGGCAACTTCATATCATTTCTACAATACTATCATATTTTTTCTATAGTAACAACTTACACAGTGACTTGCATGACAGTGCTTAACTAAGCATGTAACGATATATATTACATCGATAAATATAATATAAATTCATGACCATTACTATCGAAGGAAATAATAAAAAACAAAAAAAGAACCACGATTAATTGCTTAGTTTTTCCTAGCTGTATTGTGTTTCTAAGAGTAACAATTTTGTTGTGCAGACAGCAGAGGGCGCAATGATGTACAATAGCAGCAATACACGTGACCTCACCATAGGCACAAGTAACACAGCCAAAATACAGACTGCCAACGCTAATGAAAACAGAAGGAAATGGAGGTCATTGTTTATGTTTAAGCTGACCACAGCCTTCACAAATGTTCATAAATGTAAATTAAGAAAAAACTATTTTTCATTATTATATTTTACACCAAGCTTTACAAATGTTTGTAAGTAATGTTTTTTGTCATTAGGAAAATGAAACAAAAGTATTTTTTAATTAACTAAAGGAATATTTGGTTGATAAAGAATAGGAAAATAAATGTTGCAATTTTTTGGTAATAAAAAATTTTTGTGGAAAAACCAAATCATTAACCCAATATAATAAATCGAATTGAAACGTGAAAAGGCATTTTCTGTAAGGAGATGCTTTCATTTATGGAAGGCGTCTCCATCGAGAGTGATCAGAGGTAAAGCTGTAACTAAGTTCCCCGACATCTTCAGGACCGCGGCTTTGCCGTTTTATTTATAATGTTACAAGCTGTGTTTTATTTTTGTCTTATTGACTTTAAGAGAGAGGGAAAAAAAGGGTTAGGGTTAAATAAAACAGATAAAATGTATGACGTATTATTTTACTGTAACAGCACCACACACACACACAGTGGGTTACTCCTTATGTAATATCTTACTTCAAATTTCTTCTATAAGAGAAGAAAAAAAAAACATATATATATATTTTTTATCTTTTCTCAATATAAATAAATATAAAATTGTCTTGTTGAGGATTTCAGGAATCCTTTAACATCATTCCTGCTACACTTTTGAACAGCGCATGCTTTTTCCAGTTTATAGTGAATTGGATTAAGTCTGAAAGTGCTATTCTGCTCAGCGATTCAATTCTCAGCATCCTTCTTGCTAAATCGTGTGTGTGTGTGTGTGTGTGTGTGTGTGTGTGACCCTAACTGGTGCCTTTTATGGCTGTGCTCTGGAGGAAAGAGGATTAGACCGGCTCGCTTCTCCAAAGTCGCTTTGTTCACAATCGGCCTGGAACGGCGCGGATTCTGACCCCAGCATTACCGTGCCCGCAGGGAGAGAGAGGGAGAGAGAAAGGAGGTGTGCATGTGTGTGTGTGTGTGTGTGTGTGTGTGTGTGTGTGTGTAGACTGCATCGTCACAGCTGCAGTTTATTGGTAGGCTCTGCTGCATCACTGAGTCCTGCTCTGTGTTAACACTATGTGACAAATTTGCTTTTTGTTTTGTTTCTACGGAAACACAGCCAGGGTTCAGGTTTTACATGGACGATTTAAGAGGTTTGTTTTTATTGTTATTGTTCTGCACAGGGATGCAGTGGAGATCTGTAAAAGTTATTGGAGCTGTGGCAGGAATGTGAGTGCTTGTTGTTGCTGTTCATTGTTGCTATTTCTGTCTCATTGTAATGGTTTGTTCTTCAGCAATTTGTTGAATTCACTTTAGTTCATGAATACTTTTACATACACTAGAGCAGTAATGTCTGATTGATGATTATTAGAAGGAGAACATTTTCCCCTCGCACTCAGAAACGAAACATCTGGACATCCACTATTTGACCATCTTTGTGATGAAGGGTGCACAAAATTTGCATACTTGTTTAACTCTTGGAGTGTGTTACCTTAACAGCTACGTGCAGCTTGGCTGTTTTCTTGGAAGAGCCCGATGCTTCGTAGATGGTTCCGTCCACATCCACGGACATTGTGAAGACGGGAGCATGAACCGGACCGGACTGAGACAGGAGCTTGTACTGGAGGCCCGGACGGATCTGATTCAGCCGCATGAGTGCATTCATGGGCTGGTTGGAGTCTATTGCTTTACTGTCTAAAACTGAAAGAGAGAGAGAGAGAGAGATGAAGATAGAGAGATAGGGTAAGTGAAAGAGAAACAAAGAAAGAGACAAAGGGTAAGACAGATGAAGAGAGAAAGAGGATATGTGGGAGAGATAAAGAGATAGTGAGAGAGAGAGTGATGAATATAATGCAAGAGTCAAAGAGAGGAGGGGAGAGAAACAAACAGAGAGGAAGAGATAGAGAGAAATAGAGAGAGATATATTTACAGCATTTAGCAGACAAAGGAGGACATACAGAAAGAAAAAGAGGATGAGCGAGAGAGAGACAGATTGAATTTCCTGAGAACCCCTTAAATGTAGCATAATAAAAATAATAATAATAATTAAGTAGAGCGATGTAGTGTGCTGTGCAGTCTGTCTCTCTCCGTGTTTAACTGCGGCGGCTCACATTCAGAAGCTGCACGTTTCTGACTCCATCTATTGTGGGCTTAATCGCTAAATTCTGCTCCTCTGTAAGCTGATTTGTTGAAACCGCGCTGGGCGGGTCGCTGCACGACTCGCTGCACGATTCACTGAGAAATTAAAAATCAATGGCATCGACTCGCCGTGTGTGTCCTTAGTGAGAAACACCAGAAACCAGGAGGTGAGCAGAAGAGAGAGACGCAGAACAGAAGAGCAGAACGCTATAAACAAACAGCCTGAAGGACAAAGACATGGAAAGAAACATTATGTGAAAAATGGAAAAAAGAGGAGTAATGAGAGCTTCCATAAACAAACATATAAACCAGAGAGGGAGAGAGAAAGCAGAAAGCACACAACTAGACAAAGAGATAATGGTGGATGATACTCTGAAAGATGCGGTGTGTGCGATTTGAAAATCGTGTGTGTGTGTGTCTCTG
This sequence comes from Notoglanidium macrostoma, assembly GCA_030068235.1. Classification (NCBI taxonomy): domain Eukaryota; kingdom Metazoa; phylum Chordata; class Actinopteri; order Siluriformes; family Auchenoglanididae; genus Notoglanidium; species Notoglanidium macrostoma. Next base: position 20,329,954 of record JAQQZR010000009.1, read on the forward strand.
TGTGTGTCTGTGTGTTTCGTACCTTTTCTCAGGTTGCGTTTCATCTTTTTGATGAGGTCCTTGTCGTCCATCAGGCCATCCTCGTAGGGCCTCTTTAGCCCTGAACCTGATTAACAATATCCTCGGAATTAATAAGCATAATTCAATATTGCGAAATTATAATGATCACATCATAATTTAAAATATTAAATATGTAAGAATAAGTGCTTCTGAGGATGCAGGAAGAGAAAGAAGTTGATTCCCGCTGTTGACCTGTTTAACTATAGCAGCACCACACACAGTGTTATTCCTGAGAGAGAGAGAGAGAGAGAGAGAGAGAGAGAGAGAGAGAGAGAGATAGGGGCAGTGTGTGAGACAGAGGCAGAGAAATAGACAGAGAGGAAGAAAGGGTAAAACAGCTAAAGACAGATAGAGAGACAGGGAGACACAGAGAGAAGGAGAGAGACAAAGAGATAGCATGAAACAGAGTGAGAGAGGGGTAAAAAGATAGAGGAAAGTTTGAGACAGACAGAGAGGTAAAGAAATAGCGGACAGTGAAACCAAGAGAGAATGATAGAAAGATAGAGAGAGGGTGAGACAGCGAGATATATAAAGAAATAGAGACCAGGATAGAGAGAAGTAAAGAGATGGATCAAGTGAGAGCGACACCGAGCTTAAGATAGAGAGAGTGTGAGAGACAGACAAAGAGACAGAAACTGATAAAGAAGGAGAACGTAGGTGAGAGAAAGAGAAACTGTTTTTTTCTTTAGTGTTACTTTAAAGACATGCTCACAGACATGTACACACACCTTCTTTATCTGACCAGGGGTATTTAGATGAGGGTTTGTTGGAGGGAAGTGGATCCATCTCCAAGACCTTGTAGATCTGACCGAAAGCCATCAGCCGAAGAGCATGCTGTCTCACACACACACACACACACACACACACACACACACACACACACACACACACACGCACACACACACACACACACACAC
>JAQQZR010000009.1:20331030-20341263 GCA_030068235.1 Notoglanidium macrostoma
ACACACACACACACACACACACACACACACACACACACACACACACACACACACACACACACACACACAAAATAATACACAGGGTTATAAGGCTGATCTTGTGTGCAATACGCAGAAAATTGACAGGTCATTCACAGAGCAATGCCGAGCCACATGAGGCGTAAAAACAGCCTCATACTTCCTTTAACACGCAGCCACTGTGTTATTTTTCACCTTGATGAAATTCTTCGAACAGAGCCATGACCCCAAGGTCACTCTGACTGCTTAGCAACAGCAGTGTGTTCAGCTGGATGTACATGGGGGAACAGAAAGAAATGCAGAGCAGAGCTGATGGATGTTTGCCAGAGATTCCCATTAAGAGAACAAGCAGGGGTTCAAGATATTTTCAGAAGTGACAAATAGTACAGCACCATCAGGGAGAACCACGACACGGTGTGCATTAACATACTGATCTTCCTCTCGCTCCTGAAGCACGACTGGACTGCACAGGTCACACGCGTGTTTTAAAAGTATAGGACATAAAAAGACCTTGGAGCAAGAAGTTGGAACTGTTTTTATATCTAAAATCTGTACCAGAGTTCGATGGACACATCGTTTATCAGTCAGGGTTGTTTTTCCTCTGCAAATACTTATTAAACAACATATGTGCATCAGTCATTGTGAAGGACATGTGGCTTTATGCGCATCATTAACACTTACACATCATTAGCACTGACAGAGGCGTGGCCTTATGCAGGTTATTAGCACTGATGGGGGTGTGGCCCTTATGCATGATACTAGTACTGAAGGAGGCGTGGCTTTATGGCCGCTGTGTGTCAGTTGCTGTGAAGGAGGCGTGGCCTGTCTTAGTCTCAGTGAAGGTGGTGTGGACTCTGTATCTGACAGTCACAATGAAGAAGGCATGGCCTTTATCTGTCAATCACAGGAAAGAAGGCGTGGCCTCTATGTCAGTACCAGTGAAAGAGGTTTCAAAGGCTCCTCCTTTTGTTTGCTGGATGGCTAAATTAATTCACTTTTAAATCAGTGTAAATGAACAGCAGTCAAGCGGCATGCTTCCTGAGCTTATTTATTAACACAATGTGTAGCAGTGCGGAAGAACAAAACCATCATCAGCTCAAACACAAATGATTAGTGTTAAAGGTTTGCTGAAGTCTAATTTACCAAAGCTAATTGCTCAATCGCCAATCATTATGTTTTGTGCTTTCAGGTCTTTTGGATCAAGAGCCATGCACTCAATTTGAGCTCTCTCCATCTCTCACGCATACGTCCATCTCTGTTCAAGTCTGCAGGTAGCTATTTTTACCATCAATTACTGTAATTACAAGTATTAAAGAAATTACAGAGGGGGGAAAAAGAAAAACAAACGCTCAGTAATTATGCCGTTTTGACAGAGCAAATTCTTAAACAGCTACTCGCTGGCACTTGTCACGATGTCACGATAAACTACTCTGAGAAGGAGCTTCGCTCATTAAACCTGGACACTGACACTTTAACTAACAAGCAAGCAGGCATGGAAACAATTTGTGTATTTTCTGAAAACCCAAATTAGCATTTTGTAGCGTCAGGAATGCAGGAGGGGAAAAGCTGACTCATCATTTCCTGTGTTTTAGTGAAGTGTGGAGTGTTTGCACCAATGTTTATGCACCAGGAATAATGAGGACAGGAAGCACTCGTCCTCTCTCAGAGTTATTCCCATTTCTTATTACTCCATTTTAATTTTCAGTAACATTTTACTTAAAGGTGGTGCTCATAGAGCTACAGAAAACCTACATAACTTGCACTAACAATGAATAAAGATTCATAAAGGCTTATTCAAACACAGTGGGCAAAGCATTCTTTCATCAGTTTTAATTAAGAGAGCCAGGTTTTCACACAAGGCTGTTACGAGGCTTTCTAAGCTTGCGATAAAATCTAACTGGAACGGGTTCTGTAGGTCACATGACATCACAGCCTACAGAAATAGTTGTAATTAAGGGCTTATATAGGTGCTGTGTAACCCTATGAACACTACAGTTAAGTTAGATGGGTTACTTGTATAATAGGAAGGTGCTTTACGGTTCTTATTCTTCATGAAAGATTGTACCTTTTTCACAGGCCGCAATATTTGACGCAGGACCATGACACCTGGCAAAGATTTTTCCCAAAGGGAAAAGATCGGAATTACGGTCGCAGTGTAGCCAATTCAGATACACTGAAGACAATTAAAACACCATGGCTCTGCCTACTAACACCTTAGCACCTCCCTGGAACAGCAACAGCAAACAATTAACATATTAGCATGCAACTGATTAGCTCTAACCCAAACCGGATTCTAGAAAACACCCATCAACACCATCAACCACGTGGAATACCAAAGTAACATGCTAGAAACACCTAGCCTTGACCTAGCAACCATAACTTGGCAACCACCTGGCAAGCCCCATAAAAAAAGCCATCTAGCTACACACTAGCAACCACCTGAAATAACATCAGTTTAGACATCACCCAGCAACTACAGCAACCATCCAGCAACAGCCTAACAACCACTTGTGATTACATTGCAATCATTGCAATCAACACCCTAGCAACCACCTATCAACATCCTAGGCTCCACATATCACCCTAGCAACGACTTGGCGATACCCAGAAAAACATAACATCCTAGCAGCCACCTGGAACTTCACATAAACCCTAACCCTGGAACTAGCCCTAACCCTAACCATCCAGCATTAACCTGAGAAAACATCGTAACCACCCCAACAACCTTGAAAGTCACAGAATCCACCTATCCAGCTGAGTGGTTACTATCTAACTACACCCTATCGACCACCTGGCAGCTCATACACAATCACCAACTACACATTAAGTTTTCCACCTTACATTTCAAATGCAATGATGATTTAAGATCCAAACATATTTATAAGCCTTTAAACATTTTATCAATTAACATTATACTGCTTTAGCAGGCTTTGTGAACACAGAAGTCAGTTCGCCAAATGTACGCGCCTTTAAAATCCTTCCAGATGGCCATCGTTCTGCGTCGTCTGTTCATTAGCATGACATCGCACACTAGACTTACATCACATAGTATCACCTGGTACAGAAGTGTTGTTTTTATCGTACGTGTAAATGATCACAGTATCAGACACCTGATACCAGCATCAGTTTCATTATGGATCTGTCCGGAGTCATTTTGCTGAGTTATATGATGTAAAGCCGTGTTGTGATCATATTTACATAGAAAATGTGCCGCATAAATAAAATCGACAGTTAAGAGGTGAACGGAGAAAGAATAGGAAAAAGAGAAGGAGGCAATTCACAGAGTCCCCAAAGATGTTCTGCAATACAATTAAGCATTCTGGTATCGTTTTCACCTTCCTACAGTGGAGAGATCTATTTTAACGATTGACCGTGCGCGCGCGCGCACATAGGTTTCAGTAGCACTGTATTCCCACGCACATTAGAGAGCCGGCCTTGAAGAAGCTGCTGCTAGATTGTGTGTGTGTGTGTGTGTGTGTGTGTGTGTGTGTGTGTGTGTGTGTGTGTGTGTGTGTCAGACAGCAGTAATGTGAAGACAGCAGATAAGATAAACCTGTTTCTCTCTCTTTACCTTATTCTCTGAGTAAGCTCACAGTTCTCTCACACGCGCGCACACACAGCTCAGTAATTTGAACTGGAATAAAGGATCTCCACTCGTCACACTACGCTTTCTGTCCTCGCCTGTCCGGTTGTTTTATAATTCATGATCAGAGAAAGACTCAAGGTCAAATCCGCGCTCACGCCATCAGATATAAGGTGTGAGTGGAGTGTGAGGTCACCTGTGCGCTGTACGTGATGGCCTCCGCCTGCTCGTCTGTCATGGCCGCCAGCGTGTCCGTAGGCTCCTTTTCACAGGGGTCGTGCAGCCCTGGTCCGCCTGAGGACAAAGGAAAATCTTCTTACACAGAGGTCAAACAAACACTGCTAATAATGAATGAAGGAAAATGTTGGACGTTATCTTGTTAGCATACTGACACACAACGCAAGGTCTTACTAGCTGGCAGAGCTGTGTGACTGTCCTTGTAACCCAGGGGTTTCCAAACTAGGAGTCACGACCCCACGTCTCGAGAGACTTACAATCTCCTCTTTTTTGTTTTAGTCATTTATTTAATTCATTAATTAATATTAGAAATACCAAAGATGGATTCTGTGTGCTAATATTGTGTTACTGGGAGCCACATTCAGTATCTTTTTAAGATATTATCTGAATTAGTAGTGTGCATGTATGTTAATATTTACTATTCTGACACGCTGCTCTAGTTTAGCTGGATGTACAATATACGCTCATTAGCTGCTTCTGCACACGCACGCTGAATCGTGCGAAGTACGCCACTTAGCATCACCCGACCTCGGCGAGGATTATTTTTGTAGATGGGTAAATCAGTGCAAGAAATATTCCTCTGGGTTTTTAGTGACTTCTGTTACACATACTACGCATATGTTACTGATGTAATGAAATGTTCAAATGTTAAAGTAGTCTTATATTATAAATCTGGAATTTAAAAGTTTGGGCTTGCAGAAGATTTATAATGTCCATTTGGCATTGTTTGCCCAAAAAGTGACCCTTAATTATTACTATTTAAACCAGAACATGACCTTGCTTCATTAACAGACAGACCCTTATGCTCTGTGTAACAAATCTCCTCCATCTTCAACATTAAGCTCCATTACATGACCCTCGTTACCTCCTCTACACCGCCGACGCCTCTGCCCATCCCTTTACCCTTCAGCTACAGTAAAGCACGCCTCACTTCCTTCTTGGCAAAACAAGGTCAGGGAGGATGCTAGGCTAGCCCTGCTCATGTAAAGCTGATTAAATATTAACATGTGCATCTTTCACTATTAATTAATTATAACCACATAAAAGCATGTGAGGCGTGCAGACAAACTGGTTATAGCCGGGACTAAGAAAACCAGGTCACGTTAACCCTCACAACCTCGACACAAATTAAAGCTTTACGTGTAGTAAGTTAAGGATTTTTGTTTTTAAATGAAATGGTCCTGTTCTCGCAGACGTTTATCATATCATATCCCTGAAGAGGATTATGGAAAGCAATTAATAAGTGTTGTTTTCCTTTCAGCATCCACTCGGACTAGCTTTATTGGGCAGTCTGTTGAGGGTAAGTAGCCATGAACAGAGCAGGGCTGAGGTTATTACGGGACCATAAAATGGAGGAATGAAATGGAACGCTCGCTAAATGATACAATATAAGTAATGAAAATAATCACACTGCCAATAACCCCTGTGCGGTTTCGTCTCTCTCTGTAATCCCTGTACAGCGGCACGGTGTTGGTGTATACCTGGAAGCAGGATCCCGGAGGCGAGACACTCCATGACCCTGCGCAGAGCCTCTCCCGCTCCCAGCGGCCGGTTACACGTCGCTATGGCCTTCTCACACAGCAGCTCCAGTGGCTAACGACAGGAAAGAGAAAAAACCTCATCTCAGTAACGACATTTAACCAGTGGCAAAATGTGTGACAAGTCAGGACATTCCAGTGCAAAAGTGCTTACTGTCTGTAATGAGCAAGACAATATTTTTTCTCTTTTCTCACCTTGTTATTTTTAATAAAGAAATATATTGTTTAGAGCTGATATTGGAGGAAAACAAAGAATGAATTGGGTTTGGGAAATATTTTTTTGGAACTGTAAATGTTTAAATATGAAGAGGAATAGAGATATACATTATTCATATGATAATAAATATGTTTTGGAGCTAAAGAATTTATCATCTTAAGTCAATAAAAACAAATATCTAGTGTTAGCTATTCAGCTAAGGAAGAAAAAGGGGGATCATTTAACTTTAAACTGCGATGAATTTTAATGTAGCTCCATTAAAAGCTCAACCTTTGATCCCCTGAAAATGTACAAATAAAAATTGCTAGATATTTGTACCGCCACTCACCCATCCTTTGAGAGGTTCCCAGGCCGACACTCGGTTGCACATATCCCTCAGAATCCGTAAAACGATCACTCCTGATTTTAATCCGTTTACTCTCGCCTGAGGAAATACAGGTGTGCCGGCGTGAGCTAACGACGCTAACGGCATTTACAACACAACCCGCAACTTTAGTCTTACTCTGGTCTCGGTTAGTGTGTGAGAGTGTGTGAGAACATGGATCTCTGTGTGATCAGAGGTCCAGCATGTTATGGGTTTGAGTGAGGAGGGAGAGGGGGGGGGGGGAGTCCAGGTAAAAGCACGTGACAATTTTTTTTAATGACAAACAAGCAGGTTACAGAAAACAAATAAATAAACAAACAAAACAAGGCAAAAAAAAAAAAAAGTGTGTAACAATTGCTTTTGTAGCCTTACGATAATAACATGAGTCATTAGGTTAATGTTTTCTTTCGTTTATGTAAAGGTCATAAGGCTACAATAACAATGAGAGAAAGAGAGCGCCAACCTGGAACCATTTAGCATGTCGCAGAGAGGCCAGCGCCACCAAGCACCTCTGTCTATCCAGCAGGTCCAACGGCTCGCTCGCCTCAACAACGCTCTCTATCGGCGAGAAGAACGGGACAAGAAATCAAATCACACACACGCATACATACTCACACACATATGCATACACACACAATGGCTCTGTTAAGGTTCGGCAGTGGTGGGGGGCAATGCCAAGTGACCGAAGTCCAGTGCATCCGAATGAGATGAGAATTGACTGATCTTTAGCCACGCCCATCACTCGGTTACTGTTGCTATCTGGGTCAAACAAAGAGAGGAGACTAGAGGCATGAGAAAAGGGATTAATTTTAGAATCCAAGAAAGGATTCGAGTAGAAGCCGAAAGCAGTGGCTAATGCCAAGGCCTTAGCTCTAAACTGGAGCTGGATTAGCAAAGATCTCGCATCTAACTCGGCAGCATTACTGTCTCAACTGAGCAATAACCTCAGCCAGGATAGCAGGAAGGTGCTACACACAGGGGGTGCTGCTATTCTAATCATTATTCCACAGTGTAATTAAACTAAAAAAAAACAATTATACAACAATAAAAAAGGAGTCTCCAGTGTCAGCGCTTTGTAACAGTCGGTACGTTTCCCGACACGTGTGTTAATTCTTGTTATGACGTTTACAGTAGCTCTAAACGGTCTCACCAGTCTTTCCTTTTTTCTTCTCTTTAAATTAATATTTAAATATAAGACACTTCTCAGTGAAGAGACGCCTCAATGCTGTAAGTTAAGCGTGACCCACTTGCTCTGAATCTCACCATCTGCAGCAGTGCACACGTGATTTCTTTTCTCTAAACAGTAGGACTGTTTTGTTACGACTTGGATTAGGCTCCGTTCACGAATAACAGACTTTTCAGAATCAGGAACACAGATATATGAGGAAACACTGACAGACTAGAATGAATTTCGGCTCGAAGCCGTCATTAAACTCTTTGTTATCAATCTTGCAGGTAAAATATCAAGAGAAAATAAAAACGTGAGGAGAGGACGTCATGTTGACCGATGACTTATTGTATTCTGATGTATAATGATCAAATACTCATATTTCTCTGAGTCTGTACATGTCTGTAGCTTATCGTACATAATTACATCACGTTAGCTACCACATTTTAGCCTCGTCTGTTAGGATTCAGAGGAACCAAAACAGCAGCACACTGGAGCTTTTACTTGCCCACTAACAAATGTATTATAATTAGCTGTTTGCTATCCCCTGCTATTTTAGGTGAAAAAAGTTCAGAAAGTTTGTAGAAGAATGCTAAATGGTTTTATATACCAAAGAATTTAGCTATAGTTGGACATCTGATGCTGTAACGTGGTGCACATGGCTTATTATAAAGTGAAACTTTATCACGTGACAAAATAATCTGTGGATTAAAAGATCGTGTTTGGACAAAGAAAGCAGCAAATTGAAGATCTCAACTCTGCCAATAAACCTAAAGCTTGACCCAAGTAACCGAAGAGCCAGAAAACAAAACCCGGGCTTGGGATCGGTCAATTCTGTGCCATCTCACTGGCTGGCTGGAAACTGGGGCAGGGAAGTGAGCCAGATTTGCTAACAGGTCTTAGCATGCCCATGCTGAGTTTCTGTATGAAACTCTTTCGGCGGTCAGGAGAGAGTGGGCGTGGCCTGATGGCGCCAAACATCAGGCTCAGATCTACAGAGATCTGCGCGTGCTAGGACCTTTAGCGAATCGGTGCCGGACTGCTCAGATCTACAGTGGAGTAAATGTTCGCATGCAGTGGCAACGTTAGAACAGTTACATCTGTAAGAGACAGAAACACACACACACACACACACTTTTTAGAGTACACTTGTGACTCATTACCGAGCTCTCAGAGGACGCCGTGTTGTTGTATGGCGCATATATAATGAACGCAATATAGAAATAATAAAAGAAAAAAGCTAACTCTGTAAGGGATTGGTGAGGAGGGAGATTAATCACAGCGCTCTGCATGGAGATCAGGCGCTGATAATGAGAGCGTTCGTCTCTATTTCACTTTTCCTGCATGGGATTTAATCAGAGCAGCACAGCTGAGACCTGCTTAACTGCAGCCTCTCATAAAAACCTCTAGCTGTCTCACTGTCTGTCTCTCTCAACGTTTATTTCTCTCCACCACGGTCTGTTTCTCTGCCTTTCTCCGTCTCCCACATCACTCCCTTTCTGTTGGTCTCCATCTCCAAATCTCTTTCAGTCTTTGTCTCTCTGCACATCTCCTTCTCCAGCCATCTCTTTCTCAGACTGTCTGTCTCTGTCTCTGCTCTCAGTCTCTCTTTTGGCCTCTATCGGTCTCTACTGGTCTCTTGCTCCATCACTTCACCTCTGTGCCAGTTCACACAACTCTATGTTTTGATCTCAGTCTCTCTATATCAACTTCTTTCGCTAGCCACCTCTCTCTCTCTTTTAATCTCCCTGTGACTACGTACTTGTCTTACTGTCTCTCCATGTGTGTGTGTCCACCCTTCGGTGTGTCCCACACTTAGTCTTTCTCTCTGTCTGTACTTCTAGCCACCTTTCTCAATCTCTCTCTCCATCCCTGTCGGTCTCACACGATCACACACTCTCTCATTCTCGCTGTTCCTTTCACTTCATCTCTCCATCTATACGTCTATGTCTGTCTCCAGCTTTCGGTGTCTGTCCCAGCAGTCTCTGTCTGTCTCCACAAATCTCTCCATCTCCATTTCTGTCATACTCTCCGTCTCTCTGCTATTCTGTCGCTCTCTGGATGAAAGTTGCTCCACTTTCTCTTTGATGTGGTCTCTTTGTAACAAGCCGTCTGTTTTCTGAGATCTAATTATTTACTCGGGCTGAAACGAGGTGATTATTAAGACGTATTGTGGCCCTGAGATGCTCGACTCCATCAGAATTAAACGCATTTTTATCCAGGACGAAAGGAAACTGAAGAGATTCTGAATTTGCTGATCGATCTCGGGTAAACGTGGCTGTTCCACTCGGGCTTGCTGATGGACACAAACTCAGGTAAATCAATTACACCTGTACTTCCTTTTAGCTGGGAGACTTAGCATGTGGATCATGGATCACTGGACATAGGTGGCCTTTGAAATATCTACAGTAGGAGCAGACATCACATCACTCCGAGCATGTGGGAAGCTCGATCTACTCATCTCTCATGCTGTGTGTGCGCGTGTGTGCGCGCGTGGGTGTGCGTGTGTGTGCGTGCGACACTGTGTTGAGTTTTATCTGGACAGTCAGTCAGAGATTGAGCCATTCCTCATAGGGACAAGGTCTTTGACCCAAGTGAGAAATATGAGCAGTGATATGATCTACAGCTCTCTCACCCTCTCCCTCTCCCCCTCTCTCACTCTGCCCCTCACATGCACAGAAAGGTGGATGTAACTAAGCGGTGGAGGTATTGATCTCTAAATGTGGATACACACTGCTCCACTTCCTAACCCATTCTCCATCTCACATCAGACAGACACACAGAGAGAGAGACAAAGAGAGAGAGAGAGAGAGAGAGAGAGAGAGAGAGAGAGAGAGAGAGAGAGAAGGTAGATAGATAGAAAAAGAGATGCAGAGAGAGGGAGATGGGGGACAGACACAGTTTGAGAAAAATAATTAGTAAAATGAGAAGAGAGAGAAGGTAGAGTGACAAAAATAAAAATGTAACAAATTTCCTCTTTTTTCTTCATCTTCTTCCTCAGTCCTTTGAGACTTTGTTTTGGGTCAGTCAGGTGTAGGGGTGTGTGTGTGTGTGTGTGTGTGTGTGTGTGTGTGTGTGTGTGTGTGTGTGTGTGTGTGTGTGTGTGTG
>JAQQZR010000009.1:20341363-20355946 GCA_030068235.1 Notoglanidium macrostoma
TATATAGATAAATGTATAGATTCATAAGTTTATATTCAGAATTTATATACTTTTGTGAAGCTGCTTTGAGACAATGTTAAAAGCGCTATACAAATAAAATTGAATTGAATTGAATAAAGTAACAGTGAAGGAGAGCAACAAAGAGAGAAAGATGATGAGAGAAAAGTGAGAAAGAAAATGTGAGACACAGAGAGAGGAGGGAGGAATAGAAAGGTAACAGTAGACTGCAGAGCGAAGGCTGCTGTTCCATTAAAAGCTAATTTATTACATTATGAGCGTCCTACTGACAGATTACTCACCTATAATAAAATTTAGATCTGCGATGTGTGTGCATGTCTGTGTATGTGTGTGAGTATCTATAGTGTTTGTGCACACAAGTGTCTGCAGTGCGTGTGTCTGCAGTGTGCGTGCACGTGCAAGGTCTGCAGTGTGAGTGTGTCTGCAGTGCGTGTGTCCGTGTCTGCAGTGTGCGTGCACGTGCAAGGACTGCAGTGTGTGAGTGCGCAAGTATCTGCGCGCAAGTGTCTGCAGTGCGTGTGTGTGTGCACGAGTGCCTGTAATGTGCCCATGTGTATGTGTGGAGTGGGTGTGTATGTGAATGTCTGCAGTTTGTGCATCTCTGAATTTGAGTGCGTGTGTGTGCTGTGTGTGCGTGTATCTGCAGTGTTTGTCTGCAGTGAGTGAGTGTGTGAGAATAAGTGTGTGTGTGTGTGTGTGGGTTCTTATATCTTGATGAAGACCAGATGTCCCTACAATGATAGGAATGTTGACAAGGTTTTGACCTTATGTGGACGTCTGGCTGGAACTTATAAAGACAACTACCTTTTTACAAAAACTGAATTTCTTGAATTAAAAAGCTAAAAGGGCCGAAAGGTTTTATTTGGGTTGGTGAGGTTAAGGTCAGGTCTAGCATTAATTAGCTATATTAATAATGATATCAATGGAAGGTCCTTGCATGGATAGTAAGACAAACGTGTGTGTGTGCGCGTGTGTGTGTGCGTGTCTGTCTTCAGTGTGTGTATTGACTAGGTGATCAGGACCCCGTGGCCTGCTGCCCTGCTGGGTTAGCTGTCTAATTAAGGGAAGCTTGCGGCTGGCAGGATCAGATTAATTACACATGATGAATATAAATAGACCGAGCTTGTTAGTCCCAGTGTTGCTGCCCTGTCTCTGTCTCACTCACACACACACACACACACACACACACACCCTCCAACATACCCCTCACAGTACTAGAATTGCCGAACAGTCAACACAACTCCGTGTATAAATATAAAATGAAGATAGTTTGTGTATATTGCGGTTTTGTCATGCCTGTAACTTGTCTCTTGGTGGGTGTGGCCTGTCCAGAGTTTATTTTATTCCAATAAGTAATGGTAGTATCTATAGTGTCACTTCTAAAGTTGCTAACAGAAAGCAAAAAAATTTAATACCACACTAATCAGTTTCTGATTTACATGTTACTCACTCGGCTTTGCGCTAGTTCCTGGTTAAATTAACAAAGCGAGCTAACTGTACTAGCTACGTATACTCACCAGAAACATCAGTGAGCTCTGAGACTTGCTTCCGAGCTTCTTCGTAATGTCCCTGTGCGCATTTACTAAGAGGCCACTTAAGAAAAGATACGATGAAGCCACAGTTTGACTTTTGTTTTTGTTGTGAGCGGGGAAATAAAGAAATGTCGGAAGAAGAATCGGTCCGAAGAATCGTTCGAGACAGACGTTTAGATTTGTCGCTTTGTAGCATCATATCTATTTTGCGTGTAATTGGAAAAATCTCAACTCCAATGAGAGAGGGAGAAAAAAGAAAGCAAGAAGGGGCAAGAATGAGAAAGACCGACAGACAGGGAGAAAGACAAAAAACAGACAGGAAGAATGAATGTGTGTGTGGGTGTGTGTGGGTACCTCTATCTGCAGTGGGAGGTTATCACAGACAGTGCGCAGCAGTGTGTGTGTGGGTTTCTCTCGACACATGAGCACCAGCTCCAGGTCCATGTCGTCTTTAATGAGCAGCCCTTTAGCCACCAGGCCGATCCGAATCACTCCACACAGCACCCTGCCATCACTCCCGCTGCTGCTGCTGCTGCTACTGCCCTCACTGAGAGAGAGAGAGAGAGAGAGAGAGGGAGAGAGAGGGAGAGAGAGAAAAATACACTCGAGCTGACAGCAATAATGTTGAATAATTATTAATGACTTACTGGAACTCTGTATTACAACCAGTCTCACTCTCAGTGTCTCATTTTGTGTCTCAATTAAATTTTATTCAATTCATCTGTATGGAGATGGACACATGGAGATGAGAGAACAGAAATTAAGCTTTAATAACAATAACGTCAGTCTTAAAGAGGTGAAGTGCAGCTCTGCCACGACTGTGCTGCTGTTGCGCTGTGTGCATACACTCTGCTCAGTAGGGAACCCTGATTTTTTTTAAAAGCAGCCTGTTTCAATGGTCGGCGTCTGTGCGCCGACTGTGTACTTTGTCAGCGTGGTTCTGTGTTGGTGCTCAGTCACGGTGTTCGGGTATTTGGATACAGTGTACGGTTAGTTTAGGACCAGATAGTGCTGCAGTTTAATTTTGTGTTGCAGCAGGTGATGTAGTGTTCTAATTTGGTGAGATCCGATTGTTCGGTGTTCGGATGCTCCTGATTTAGAACTTTGTTGGTGTGTGTTAGTGAGCTGAGGTTCAGGATCAGCCGTGTGAGGAGACTCTTCTGGCATTGAAGGGTTTTGCAGTCTCACCCTCAACCTCGTTTTGTCTGTGCGCCTGACTCACACTCAGTGTCTTGCTCTCTCAATATCGCACTTTCAGTGTCTTACTCTCTCTCAAAGTCTCTGTCAGTATGCATCTGTCTCTCTCTCAGTCCCTGACTGTTAGCACTGTCTTGCTATCTCTTTTCAGTGTCCCTCTCTCATTGTGCATCTCTCTCTCTCTCTCTCTCTAGCCCTTTCCCATTACTAAGTATGCCAAGATGAGACTCCCATACTTTGGGAGTTCGACCTTGACAAGAATTAAGGAGTACAAACTCCTGAAAAAGGGAGGATACGGTACGGTCATCCTGCAATTGGAACAGCAGTGTACTGGATTACTCAAGCATTTGCTGAGATCAGGCTCTCCTCGGCTGGACACTGTGAACGCTTACTGCCTGGTTATCTAGCTAGCGAGGCTTGCCTACTAGGGAGTCCCCACATCTCTGACAGAGTAGGAGCAAATTTTGAAATCAATACAGAATTGAAGTTTAAACAGCTAAATGCTCGACATCTTAAAACTACTTTCTGCTACAGAATAACAAAAACGGTAGTATTTCGAAAATTCTAACAGGTGTGAGATTTTTCCCCCGCAATTGCCGAAATGATTGCCATTAATGCATAATGCATTCTGGGATACTTAGCGGTCACATCCCAATGCATCCTCAGTAAAATTAATGGATCGAGAACACTCCCGGGTATTTGATCTGTACTTGGCTACATGCGGACTTTGAACTGGATCAGTACCTTGGCTGTGACGTTTCACAAGAACACAAGTATAGAGAAGAACTCGGACTGAGAAACGGCTAGTCTCTCTCTCTCTCTCTCTCTCTCTCTCTATTAAATTAACAGGCTTTCCTGGCATGACGTCTATATGTACGGTATTGCCAAAGCGTTACAAGAAAGATATGAACTGTCATTAATTAACATATTTGTTTGAACATTGAGTGTTTAAAGGAAGACAATAAAAATTCTCTCTCTCTCTCTCTCTCTCTCTCTCTTTCTCTCTCTCTCTCTCTCTCTCTCTCTCTCTCTCTGTCTCTCTCTCTCTCTCTCTCTCTCTCTCTCGCTGTTCCTATGCCGGAAAAGCCTCCAGAAGCGATACCATAAATAAACAGATAGATGTCTTCCGTTGTGTTAAGAGACCTTCCCTCTATTGAGTCACCCCTGACTTCCACATTCTATAATCACTTCCTGCTAAGGTGATTGCTGTGCACTCTCTCTTCCTGTCTGACAGGAAGTGCTGCTGCTTATTCAGAGCTTTAGATAGCAGCTCTGCAGCAGTCAGTGTCAGCTGATGTGTATCCGGTGAGCAGATCATAACTGACACACACACAACCACACACACAGTGGTATGTCTGCTCTACCTGTCAGTCTCAGTGAGGAGGGCGTGGCCGCTCTACCTGTAAGTCACAGAGAAGAGGCATGTGCTACTTGATGTAGATATTAATAGCGTGTGGCCGGATGTGAACTGTGAGAACACATCTGCATTTCAGTTGTGTTCCCCTCTACTGAAGACCCTCGGGTGTTCACGGACAGTAAACACAGACGCAGAGACACGTGCACGCACGCATGCACACACACACACACACACACACACACACACACACATACACACTCGGCCTCTCTCAGGGCCAAATGTTTCATGAACTCAACATGACAGGGCTAAAACCTTACGGCATTTCAGTACCACAACATGGAATTGTGGGTATTCCATGCTGCTCTTGGCATGCATGTACACACACACACACACACACACACACACACACACACAGAGTGGACCTCACTTGGCGTTGTGGGCCAGAGCAAATTGGATTCAGGTTGCCACTAAAACACCTGATCCCCTGTATGCTTTACTATATAAGCAAATAAGTACTGCAAGCTCTCTGTTACGGCTTAATGTGTGTGTGTGTGTGTGTGTGTGTGTTGTAGGATGGATATGACAGATGCTACCTATCTAGTGGTGTTTGTGTATTTTATCTCGGCCCTTTTCTTATAAAAATAATTCCACATCCTATGTGTTTTCCTTTCCTTTCGTTCCCTTCCTTTCTTTCCCGTTCCGTTCCCTTTTTTCTTTTCCCTTCCATTCCCTTCCCTTCCCATCCGTTCCGTTCCATTCGCTTCCCTTCCCTTATTTTCTCTTCCGTTCCCTTCCTTTCTGTTCTCTTCCATTCCGTTCCATTCTTTTTCCCTCCCTTCCCTCATTTCGCTTCCTTTTCATTCCCCTCCCTTTCCTTTTTTTCTGTTCCCTTCTTTTCCCTTCCATTCCTTTCCCTTGCCTTCTCCTTTCCACTTCCCTTTGCCTTCCTCTTCCCATCGTTTCCTTTTCTTTTTCACATTTCCCTTTCCTATTCCCATGTTGCGTCCTGTCCACTCCCACCCCATTCTGTTCCCTTCCTTCCTTCCTTTTCCATTTTCCTTCCTTCCCCTTCTTTCCCTTTTTTCTTCCTGATCCCGTTCCCTGTCTGCAGTTCTGCTTCAGGAAAATATCTTCATTCTGTTACAGTGAAGACATTTGTGGTGTTATTTTAGTGTATGTGTATGTGTATGTGTATGTGTGTGTGTGTGTGTGTGTGTGTGTGTGTGCACACGAGAGAGAACTTTGTCATTATTTGTCATTTGACATAGCTCTTGGAAAAATCCTGTTGAGTTTAGAGAGCAGCGCCTCATCAAATCTGGAGGGGTGTGTGTGTGTGTTTTCCAAAAATAGGGAGTGATTTTGTAAATGTGCATTACATAAGCTGCGCGCATGTGCATGTTTTTAACTGTTCTAGAGGAACAGCCAGGACTCAATGTCCTTATAATGACGGCTCGGTGTCGAACGTCGTCACGACGATTTCCGAAACAGCTTTCATTTAAGTAGTGTGTGTTTATTAAGGATGAAGCTGGGCTCCGATTTTAGGCATTAATTAGCTGCAGTAATAATCATGTCACTGGAAGATCCTTCTAAAGATAAAATCAAGCTGTGTGTGTGTGTGTGTGTGTACTGCTACAGCACTTAGAGTACAATGAGCTTCCTACAGCACACTCATTCACCTCATGCAGAGACGCATCACCCCACACACACACACACACACACACACACACACACACAACAGTGTATCTCTGTGGCCTTGATGAAAACAAAACCACAAACACACACTGACATTCACATTCTGGCAGCTGCTACAGAACAGAGTGACCTACAGGACAAATCATAAACGCGGGGACGAGACGCAGCCTCATAAAGAGCTCGAATCAATTTAATGGATATAAAATGAGACGGTACTCCGACTCGTCCTCGTCCTCGTCCTTGTCCGTGTCCTGTCCTTTCGCTGATGTTACTCAAACAAGTTGAAGACGAGTTAAGGCGATTTTATAAAATGACCGAAGCTGTTCTGATAAATCTTTCACTCCGTGTATGCGGGCGAGTCTGGTGTCCGTCACGCTGCCTCAGTTCTCGTTCTTCCGCACGTACGCTTGCGATTCTGAGTGCACAAGTGCGTTCACACTGACCTTCATGGCCAATGTCGTATCCTCTCACCCTCAAGGGTCACCATCCTGGCTACGTAGCGGAATCGGAGGGGCCACCGACCTACTATTGTAACGGAAATCGCGGCCGAGGATGCTGTGGTGGCGGGAACGCCGCAACATGCAAATGTAAATCATGAACGTAAATACGCTGTTTTCAGATATGTTTAATTTAGCAGTCTGTAATGATTCGGTACCATGAACGATAACCACGGTCACACGTCACGATCCTCATCTCCGGT
Source organism: Notoglanidium macrostoma (assembly GCA_030068235.1). Classification (NCBI taxonomy): domain Eukaryota; kingdom Metazoa; phylum Chordata; class Actinopteri; order Siluriformes; family Auchenoglanididae; genus Notoglanidium; species Notoglanidium macrostoma. Next base: position 20,347,860 of record JAQQZR010000009.1, read on the forward strand.
GAGCGCGCATCTTGAGACGACGATACCCTGTCGGAATTCACGCAGTGATCACGTGGCGTGCTCGGTGAACTGCGTGGAAACCTGATAACGGAAATATCCGGAGCGAGCCACGGCACGTGCGTTTATATCATGTCTAAAAAAATTCATTTAAACGTGAACGGATATTCGCAGGAGCGCTACTGTGTGTGTTCGTGTCACACACACACACAAAAACAAAATACGGCGGAATGGTAGAAATCGTCAACAGGAGTTGGACTGTAAGCTCGGCGAAGAGCCTGGAATTATCGATATTCCCATTTCCTGTGCTAGGATTGGTTGGGGATTTTGGAGAATGGAAATAAATATAAATATCCAGCAAGAAATGGATAAATGAAGTCAAGTAATGCGTCTCTGACTATTCTCACTGTTTGTTTGTTTGTTTGTTTCACTCTATGGTTATATGGTGAAAGAAATCCTGGTTGTAGGAAAAACTCAAATATTTTGAATGCATATTTTGTCTTATTTCTCTCCAAACTTTTATTCGTGTTGTATTTGCATGTGTCTTTCAGACGTTCGCACAGCACAGTACGTTTAATTCCGTATTAAACACGTGAAACGCCGCGAACGACGCAGTTATACAGGGACGCTTTCATACATCAGAGGTCACGTTGCCGGAACGTCGGACTTGCGTCGAACCGTAAACATGCTCGTTTTTTATAGATTTTTTTTTTTTTCTTGAAAGTGTAGAACAAAAAAAATTATAATAAAATTAAAAAAATAATAATAAACAATGCAGGAAAATGAAAAATATGCATCACAACAAAGGCCAAACAATAAATAATTGAAGTATAAAAATATTAAAGAAAGAAATAATAACATGGATGGGGTTATTCAAGGAACATTCCCAGATGCTTGAGAAAGTATTTATTTATTTATTTATTTAGAGAATTAGTGTTCGCTGTTCCAGTGGTCAAATCTCATTCAGTCATTTTTATTGTTCTGAAAGCCTGTGTGTGTGTGTGTGTGCGCGCCTGTGTGTGTGTGTGTGTGCGCCTGTGTGTGTGCGCGCACGCATTCATGTGTATTTAGTGATTCAGATCAATATGGTGTGAAGTTCGAGTACACAACCGCAGGCCTATTGATCAGTTCATGCTAATAAAGATCAGTACAGAGGTAATGTTGGGCAAATAGGATTTATTTTTTTATTTTTTTCCTCACGTGACCTACAAGTCGCTTGTGTTATAGCAGCTGTAAACGCTCATTCCCTCGGTGTGTCGTGTTACTGAGAAAGTGTAAACTCCTCTTTACACAAATGACTGACTTCTTTCTAAATGTTAGCTAAATAGTTTTTTCTTTACGCTCTTTACATTTACGCGCGCGCGTGTGTGTAAACGAGTGCTGCTAACCGTCACCGTGATCGTGGCACTGTTATAAATAGATATTGTAACTCAGCTGTTATAATATTCAAATCTTTCAATTCTTAACCTGTTAAAAAACGTACAATTAATATATCGTACAATATTTACATAATTCAGAGCTTTATAAATCCTACGTTAGAGTCCGCTGACTCCGATGCAAATTTGTCACGTTTCTTACAGGTGATACTGTTACAGTTCACATAGTTACAGGCTAATTTAGCTAATGCTAGCTATAGTTTCATTTAGCTAACGTTATCTAGCTCATTCCTACGAAAAGCTGGCAAATTAGAAGTCTTCTGTGAAAGTATTTATTACTGCCCTGCTTCTTCTTACTTATAAACACACACACTCATGTCGTTCTCTAGGTCAGGACTGAATTATTGATTTCACACGTTCGTTAGAAAGATTTTTCCCGTTTCTGTCGCACTCCATGTTTTTCTCTTCACACGCACACGAAGGATGCAAATGTTGCTTTGCATATTCATTTTCCGAGTAGGAATCTGGGCTAGCGCAACGCTCCGGGCCTGGTGGGACTCGCTTCCTTTTTCCAGTTTTTCCACAAAGAAGTTGCTGCTGAAGGCTTTTAGTGTGCATGAGAAAACAGGAAACTCGCACGCAAGGCATGGTGGGAAACTTCACACTCACTCCGCGGCGTGTAGAGGACGAGAGATGAGATGAGGATGAGCGTTACACAGAGCTGTCTGAAATAAGCCGGGTGCTCAGCTCCTTTGACCTATATTACGATATTAATCTCACACACACACACACACACACACACACACACACACACACACACACACACACACACACGTGTTCCAGTCGGATTTTAGCCGTCGTGACGCAGCTCTAGCTCTTTTTCCGCACAGAGCGCTAAAGACTGAGAGACTAAACACTGCTAATAATGAAGGAAGGCGAGACACACACGCACTTTTTCTTTCTTATACCTTGTCGTTGTCGAATTCTCGATTCTGATTGGTCAGGAGGTGTTGATTAATTCTCTATAGCAGCTCTGACACTGTTGTAGCTGCAAATCACAGGTTTACGAATTACTCTTCTACCACGTTCTCTGCAGAGTCGGCGCTTTGCAAGGGAACGAGTGTTTATAGCTGCTATAACGTAATTGTTTCACAGCCTTGAATGTAACTATAAACAGATTAAAAAAGTACAATGTTTTTTTTTTTTTTTTAAGTAGCAAAACAATAATAATCGTTAGCAAGAAGTTGTTGTATAAGAGGAATCTCATGCGACGCTGTTACTGGAACATGATCAGCGTTGGAGTGGGAACAGTAACTCGCGCTATCCTGTTGTTGATTGTTTTCCTACAGCAGCGTGACGTGGATCATTTTATTCCTTACCTAGCTCGCTAATGCTGTCGCTACCTGTTAACAAAAGTCTGTCTCACATCAGGTAAACAGGTTTCTAAGGAGTAGTGTGCATTTACACGTTTACATATTTACAAATCTGAGTGCAAAGCAGCACCACTTCAGCGTCCCCGTGACCTCCAGCCTCGTGCGCCGGTTTCACTTTGAAGCTTCAGGAGGCGGAGTTAAGTCAGATCACAAGGTGAAGAAAGTCATTACCCGAGACCCAGACCAAAATGACCGAATATTACATATTTGTGAGTGGCAAAAGTATGTGCACCTCTAGGATTAGCAGTTAGTTTGAAGGTGAAAACAGAGTCGGGTGTTTTCAATCAATGGGACGATGATCAGGTGAGTGGGCAGCCTGTTTTATCTAAAGAACAGGGATCGAGCAAAGCCTGCTCTTCACAACACGTGTGTGGAAGTGTATCATGGCACGAACAAAGGAGATTCCTGAGGACCTCAGAAAAAGAGTGGTTGATGCTCATCAGGCTGGAAAAGTTTACAAAACCATCTCTAAAGAGTTTGGACTCTACAGCCAGTCAGACCGCTCTCGTAGTAGTTCATTATTTTTGTCTCGTCTGGTTTCTCTGTATTTCTTTCTTCCTTTTATTTCTGTCTGACCTTCTAGTCAAGTTCTCTCTCTTACTGTCTGTCTCCCTCTTTACATCTCTGTCTGCCTCATTTTATGCCCCTCAGACCAAAAACAAGACAGTGATGGTCAAAAACCTGTAGCGTGTCCCTGTCTTGCTGTGTTTCTTGATCCTTTTCTGTCACTGGCTGTCTCTGTTTACACTTGGTATTAAAATGCGTCTTGAGCGTTCAGGTCACAGACGGACTGCCGAGACACGTCGTCGTTTACACCTGTGTTGATCGTGCGTCTCCAGGGTGTCTAGCTGAACACTTTTGTTCAGATTTCGTTCCTGCCTACATCACTTCCGCTAAGGTCAAAGGTCCCCGCGCAAAATTAGATTAAAACGTAAAACCCGCAACACACCTTCATTATTTTCTTGCACTCCAACATCGGTGCTCATCTACGTTTTTTTTTTCTAGCGTGTCGCGCTGTTACCAAAACAACCACCGCGTCCAGCATTAATGACGTATTTCCTGTTACGCCTGCGTCGGGGACGCATCAGCGAGATATGTGGTTAAATGCGTCCCAGACCACCTGACCAAGTGGTTTGAGCGAATGCGTCTTGGAGGTCGTTTACACTTGTATTTAGCACGGTCCAGTTGTGATCAGATCGCCCAATGCGCATTTTAATACCAAGTGTAAACGGGGTCTCTGTCACTCTTTGTATATAAACTCATCATCCACTTTACTAGGAGCACCTGCTCAATCCTGCAATGATCCAATCAGCCAACGCATGAAATCATGGAAGAGCTTCAGACCAGGAAGGCTGTCTTAACTTAAACACTCTGTACAACCATGATGAGCAGAAAAGCATCTCTGAACACACAACCATGGGCTGTATCAGCACATCACGGTAGACCTTCTGCCCAGAACAGGAATCCTCTAAAGTGAGAAGTTCCACATAAGTGAGATTTTTAGGTCAAAAAAGGTAAATCCTACACCTAAAGCGTAAATATTGGTGATTTGAATCTTCCTTTTGTCTCCTTTGTCTTTTTCTTTCTGTCAGTCTCTCGCACACTTCCGTCTGGCTGTCTTTTCCTGTCCTTCTCCATCGTGCCATCTCTCTGTGTCTCAGTAGACGTGTTTCCGTAAAATGCGTGAACTTTGAAATGGGGCAAAAAAAAGTTTTTACACTCACATGAGATGGTTTTTTCCAGAGCAATATTTCACAAAATTGAAATGGAAACACCATTTTTTTGCATTGAAGTCCCATGAACCGACATGAAGAACAAATGGAAATGGTAAAAAAAAAAAAAAAACAACCACTCTGAGAGGCGTCGTGAGAGGAGAAAACGCGGCTTTAATCACGTAGCATCACTCGGTGGGAACACAGACCGTTTCTCAGTTGTGTTTTGTTGAAATTTTTTATGTATCACTTCTATTTTATGTAGTGGAAACCTGACTATGTTGTCTTTCTTTTTCCCTTGTCTGTATCTCTGTCTCTCTCTCTCTCTCTGTATTCCCGTCTCTGTATTTGTTTGAGCCTTTATATTTCTCCTTTATCTTTTTCTCACCTTCTTTCTAGACTTTCTGAGCCCTTTCATGCTCCACTGCGGTTTGCAGTTGTTTATACATTTCGCTTTTCCACGCTGATGCTACAGCTCCGTGTAGCTGAAACTGGATTCAGCCCCTCAGACTTCTTATCTCTTATCTGTCAGGGAACGGAGAGCTAACTCGGCCCCTGTGCACCACTACAGATATATTACTGTTTATGTAAAGCATGGCGAACTCTCAGGAGTGTGTCGACTGGGCAGGAGTGCAGAATTATCGACTCGTACGTGAAGTTCTGAAAATGCCTCTAGTCTCATGCTAACAGGAAAATTCCACCAACACTCTTCCATTACATAACATCCTGATAGTCAGGAAACTCTCTTACACATCAGTTAAAGAACTCTGTTCTACAGCCAAATGCTCTAATCTCATCGTATAATCCAGGCCCAAAGGTTCCAGTTCAAATAATCCGGCCATAAAGGTTCAACAGTCCAAGAATCCCAGAATTCCATATCCTATTAACAGTCTAGAATAAAAGATATAAATTCTAGCAAACAATAAAGCTGTGATTCTACCACTGTAGAACTAAAGCTCCCAATCCTAACAAATAATCCAGACCCAAAGGTTTGAGTTCTAATATTACAGAACCAAAGGTTCCAATACCACAAGCAGTAAAAGATTCAGATCTAAATGAACAATCCTGAGCAAAAGTTTCTAAATCTGATCAACAAAAAGTTCAAATTCCAACAAACAGTCCAGAACCACAGGTTTAGATTCAAATAGTACAGATCCACCGGTTCTAATTCTACCGTTGTAAACCTAAAAGTCCCAGTTCTAACCAATAATCCAGGCCTAAAAGTTCCAAAAACCCCGACCGTCGAGAGCAAGAGGTTCAAATCAGACCAAGCAATACAGAACCAAAGGTTCAAATTCAAATAGTACAGAACCAAAACCTCTAGTTCTACCATTGTAGAACCGAAAGTCCCAATCCTACCAAGTAATCAAGACCCAAAGCTTTCAAAAAGACCCAAACATCATGGAACAAAATGTTTGAATCCTGGAAAACACTCTAGAACCAAACAGTACAGAACTAGGTATTTTATTTCTAATATTCCCACCAAATAATCCAGGCCCAATTGTGTCGGTACCACCAACAGTCCAGGAAAAATGTTTGTGCTCAGTAGCAAAAGTTCCAGTTCTGCCAAATTGTCTAGACGCAAATGTGTAAATTCCATCCGAGGTTTTGTTTATTAATTGCACGTAAGAATCCAGAACCAGATTCCACACAAGCAAGCCAGAACCAATGGTTCCAATCCTAACAATTTACTGGCCCAAAGGTTCCGATCCCACCAACATTCCAGAAATGAAGGCTCCACTCTCACCAAACGACCCAGAACCAAAGATTCTAAACTAAACGGTATAGAACCCAAGATTGTGATGATTTAAATCCCGTCAAACGACGCAGAACCAAAGTTCCACTTCTACCAAATGAGCTGTAAGCAATTGTTGGAATTCTGTTAAAGGAATGAACCAAATGTTCCACCAGCCAGTGCAGAACCAGAGTTCACTGTAGTTTCACCATCATCAAAGGTCACCGTTCTTTTACAAGTTTTAGATCCTTCGACATATTTTTAGCAAAAAAAACCCAAACAAACAAAAAACACAAAAATTTAATGATTCTGCCAAGAAAAATCCACCACCTAATGTAGAGCTGACGATTAATGTTCCTTGCTTTTGTTTTATGTTGTAATAATTTTGCAAATCTCTGTGTGTCGTGTAACTGTCTGAAAAGGGAAAACATTCACGTTGCGTTCCCCGTCTACGAGGTGACGATTACGATGTGATCGTATAAAAATAATAGTAACTTGATGTATGCTGATTGGTTTCTCTGAAATGGGATTACGGGTCTCTGATGTTTTTCCCATGTTCCAGAGCGTTTGATGTCGAGGCGATGAATCATTCAGGGAACTGAAGAACACGGCGCAATACACTCATCTCCCTTTCGGCCTGTTTGTTAGTCACCCTGCTCTCGCAAAAAAAAACAAAAAAACCCCAGAAAACCAAAAAAAACCCAGCAGGGACGGGAGACGAAGTGGAGAGGGTGGTTTTAGGAAAATGGGGAGGAGAAGAGGAAAAGATGGGGATAAATCGGAGAAACAAAGAGTCAACAGGAAAGCAAAGAAAGACTGGTAAGGATAGCGGAGAGACCAGAGGGGAAAAAATAAAAGGATTAAAAAAAAAAAAAAAAAAGTCATCTTTAGAATTGATAGATTCTCTGTTTCTCTTCTCCATCCCACACGTTTTAAACCCGAGTGTGATGGCGAATTGCATAAGCGCACATTTATTGATTTTCAGTTCGGATTCCGGATTACTTTCCGGTACTTGTTAAATCTGGCTGGTGCAAGAGCATGCAAGCATGACAATATGACACCAGAAAATAAAGAGACGCTTGGGATTTCTTTGAACAACTTCCTAAACGCAGAGTTAATGTGCTTCTCTGGGTCACTGATTATGAAGCGCAGAGAAGGAGTTCGTGCAGTGTGGCGGTCGTGGTGTAGTGCGAGATGAGCCACTAAAAAGGCTTTGAAATGAGAACGTTAAGTACGTGCTCCTTAATAAACACACACGCGCTGTGTGTGTGTGTGTGTGTGTGTGTGTGTGTGTGTGTGTGTGTGTGTGTGTAAATAAACGAATATTCTTAAGACACTCGGATCTGTTTGGAAATGTAATCTGATTGTTGATAATGAAAAGAAAGGAAAAACTAACAAATAAATAAATAACATTAATGTGTGTGTGTGTGTGTAGGACATTAAGTGTATCTGTTGGTCATGAATCAGATGGTGGAGGAATAGAGGACACACTCCGCCCATTCCAGCTCCATCCCACACTGCGTTTAAAGGCAAGTGTGTGTGTGTGTGTGTGTGTCAGTGTCAGTGTTTTGTAGATGTATATATCCTCCTGCTTTCTGTTGCATTTTAGATTATAGTTCTACAATGCCTGAGTGTGTGAGTGTGTGTGTGTGTCTCTGTGGGTCCATACTCTACGTAACTCAATATTGTGTGTGTGTGTCTGTATATGTGGGTGGGTGGGTGTGAGCGTCCATGCGCTACGTAACTCAATATTGTGTGTGTGTGTGTGTGTGTGTGTGTGTGTGTGTGTGTGTGTGTGTGTGTGTGTGTCTCAATACTCTACGTAACTCAAAAT
>JAQQZR010000009.1:20356046-20368794 GCA_030068235.1 Notoglanidium macrostoma
AAAAAAAAAAAAAAAAAAAAAAAAAAAAAAAAAAAAAAAAAAAACCACAACCCACCTTTCTCTCCCTCTCACACAGTGGAGTGAATGAGTTAGTGTGTAGTGAAGTCACTCACTTGGTGCTTTCCTCTGCTGACTCGTCAGCGCTGGCCTCCATCTCCTCCTCCTGCCCGCCGGACTGGATTGGCTGCTCGACCTGTGACTGGTCCATCCATTCGGAGACGTGTTTGAGTGCGCACTCCACAGTGGAGACGAGGCTCTGTACGGCTTCCAGTGCCTCGGAGGATGGGTAGATGGTGGAGTGTTTCGCCATGACGTGGCGGTCGTCGTTTCCGAAGGAGCGGATGGACCTCTGAGAGAGGAGAAAGAGAACATGACTCAGGTTTTTACTCTGGAAGGAGTTATATCATACAGGACTGATGATCGCAGCATCCTGATGGTACTTGTGCCCAAGCCCAATTCTTACAGGTACAAAATCAATTTCAGCACGGATTCATTTTTAATAAGGCGTCGAACCTTATTGCTCCCTCTCCATGTTCTCTCTGCCCCTTGTCCCTTTGTCTCTCGCCCACAATTAGCCCCTCTCCTTTTTCCCCTCCGTTCAGTCCTTTGACTCCCCCTGCCATCTTGTTTCTTCTCTCTGCACAACAAATCTCCACTGTTCTCCACAAGGCTATGTTCTTCCTGACTAATCGCCGTTGAAAAATTATTCGATGAATATTACACCACAGCGCTGCTGAATTCTGGATTCTGATTGGTCAGAAAGTGTTGATTAATTTTCTATTACAGCAGCTCTGTATTATTAATGCTGTGATTATTTTTCTATAAAATGTCATACAGCATATCATTAATTACATTAAAAAAAAAAAAAAAAAAAAAAAAAAAAAAAAAACCTTTTAAGTGCTTACATGATGTAGTAGCGTGATGTGAAATAACTGTTCTCTATTCCGTTGATGTGTTAATTTAGTGAGGAATAAAATTAAGCCATTTCAGTCAGACGATTTTTATACTCCAGATAAAAATCATTATGCATGCATTTCTCAATAAAGTGAAGATCACACACATTCTGCTGAGCCATCGAAATCAGAATGAAGGTGCATGAGGCGTAGAAATGTCAGCTCTAATTTATACGCTGCCATCCATCTCTCTTTACATCCCTGCATATATACCATACATATTTATACTGTACATGAGACACACTATAGCAAAAGCACTTCCTTCCTTGGAGACGACCGTTACCATGAGACATGTATAACGACAAAGACAACAAGTTTCATCTCGTCTGTATAAGTGCTGCACTAGAGCGAGCCTGACGTTCAGTTTGGTTCGTGTTTCTGACAGCTTCCTGATACAAGAAGAATCGGTGCGTGTTCAAACATCTTGGAAACATCATCTGCAGGATAGGTGGTGTATATTACTGGTGTGTTTCTCCTACAGTACAATTTATTCATGAAGGATGAAATATAAAGAAAGTCAAAGCAATCAGATTGCACATCATCATGAGGTGTATTTCAGGTGCATGTAGCAAACGTGTACATTGTGAAAAACATTAAGCCTGGTGTACACTCTGGGCATTAAGCAAAGCTCCTGACCGCACGAGTCCTCACGTCAGCGTGGATCGGTCAAACGTAAATTTGTCACGTTCGCACAGCGTGCGGTAAAACAGAGCGACCGTGTGTCTCAGCCACATCACGCACACACACGCGAGCCCAAAGAGCTGAAACTGCATGGAGAAGACGGCTGGGTCGAAAGTGGATCACAGAAAGCCATTTATGTCTAACTAAAACGACTGTGTGTAGAGAACATCTGCAAACTGATCAAAATTCCAAACCTTAAATCTCTTATTTAACCAGGACGCTCAGAATTAAGCAACGTGATTGCCTTGACATGTTTCATGCCAACATCAATCAGTTCACAGTATTTACAGTGTACGCCAAGACCAAAAACCAAGCAATCACGTCCACGGAACTCCCAGTAGACCTACACTATCTATGTGAGGGAATAAAACCATTTGAAATGTTTCCAGGAGCACGGTGGGCTCCATTATTATTAAATGGAAGAAGTCTGGAACCACCAAGAGTGTTCCTCAGTAACCAAGAACCCAATGGACACTCGGAGCTTCAGAGGCCCTGCACAGGGGCGAGAGAACCTGCTGGAAGGACAACCATTTCAGAAATACTCCATTATTCCATGGAAACATGGTGGTGGTAGCATGATGCTATAGGGTTACTTCTCAGTGACCGAGAGGTCCTTAAAGGAAACCCAAGTGTGCATGACATCAGACTCAAACTTTCAGAAAGACAATGACTTGAAGACCTAAGATAATTGCGTAGCGGCATCAGGACAAGTCTCCGAAGGTCATGGAGTGGTCCAGCCAAAGCCCAGAATTGAACCCCCATAAAACATCTGTGGAGAGAGTCAAAGATGGCCGTTCACAGACACTCACCATACGACCTGACTGAACTCGAGACGATTTGCCAGAAATAATGAGAGAATCTGTACAAACCCAGGTATGTAATGCTTGTAGAGACGAAGCCTAAACGACTCTACACTGTAATTTACTTTGCTAAGGAGCTTCTACAATGTGCTGGCTTCTGGAAAGGTTCTGAATACCTATAATTAAATAAGAGGATTCAGTTTTGATTTTTAAATTTCCAAAAATTCTAAAAACTTGCTTTGGGTTTGTCATTATCATGTTTTGTGTGTAGATTGAGTCAGTAAATCAATTAAAATCTATAATAATGTGTGCAAAAAGTGAAGATATGAATGCTTCCCGAACCCCCACTCATTGGCAACGTTGAGTGTGGGCACGCATGCGTGTGTGTGTGTGTGTGTGTGTGTGTGTGTGTGTGTGTGTGTGTGTGTGTGTGTGTGTGTGAGATCGCCATACTGCTGTATTTAACAGTCAGAGTAAAGTTTATGAGGTGTTTCTAATAGAAGCCAAGGCATGGGTGTAAAACTCACTGCTGGAGTGTCTGAGTGTGTGTAAGAGTGTGTTTACCAGCCAAGGAGGATAACTGCATCTTAATCACACACTCGTGCTCTAACACACGTCCTCACACTTGGGGTATAAACATCATCTGAATCGAATCAGTGTACAGTTTTGAATATTTGCAGGTGCAACCCCTGAGACCTGGTGAGCCATACTGCACATAAACATCAGATTAACCTAGCTTAAAATGAAACCGTTCGAACACACGCTACAGTTTTGCTTAACAGCTGTACAGAGCATTTCTACCAGAGGTGCTAAAATATGCCCCACACACAGCCATGGTGCTGCAGAGGCTGCTGCTGTACGCTCTCTCGGTACAGAGCGCTGCACAAATGTCAACACAAACACAACACGGAGTTAAAAATGCAGTTCCAAAGCTCCTGACCTCGCACGTCGGCACGGACCGGCGTAAATCTATCACGTTCACACACGGTGGGGTAAAACAAGAGCGGCTGTGTGTGTGTGTCAGGTCACACACCACACATTTAATGAAGACAAAGCTGGAACTGTGGACGACGAGGATGGCTAGTTTATGAAAGGATTAAAGGATACGTCAAACTAAAACAATCAGGTCTGATTAGACGCAGTTTTAAACATCTCTCATCACCTGGTTAAAAAGCCGCCGTGCCATGTTTATCCTGGTAGAATCACAATAAAAAAAAAAATACTCTTCATCCTTCTACCATGTTTATGGCTTGAAGGGAATTGTGTGCTGTGTTTAGCTAACTGAAACTCTAAACTCAATTTGTCGGTCCGTGCACACAAGATGAATCATTGTGGTGTGTGGAATCGACTCCAAAGCTTTGGTTTTGACTGGAATTAATGAACCGACTCCTTCTCGGGACTTGTAGGGACTCTTTTTGGGAATTTGATGGCATCTGGATGACTGGACACACTAGATATACATTTGTCTAAGCTGAGAAAATGAACAATGCACTAATATGTTGAATAAACAGGCTAACCGATTCAAATCGCCTCGTTCCTCACTGCCAAGTGCTGCGTAATGTATTCCATGAAAATGCCATTGGGATGTTTATGTTTAGGATACTTTTGCCTTGCCTTGGAATCTACCTGTAAAGATCATGCTGGGTAAGAAACCAGTTCTACGACCTCGCAAGTAAAAACGGTTTGTCAAAAAGCATCTAATACTTCTTAAGGCAAGTGTGATTTAATCAAGTTTTGGAGAGTCGTAGCAAAATGGACATTAATAGAATCAATTACGTTTGTATTCAAAATGTCCGGCATGTTTGTGCTCCGCCACATCGTCATCAAATCAGAGAAGAGCATTTATACAAAATAATACTGTCAAAACACGAAACTGATCCAACAGATCAGCAGTGAGAATGAATCCATGATTAATTCAGCGAGGCTCGTGTTCAGTGAGAAAAAGTTACAACTCATTTCACATTATGAACTTAGAAATCTTTATAATTGGCCAGTCAGTAAGGTGTTCCATCAGGAGATGAGGTTATAAACGTAGATGCCGCGTCTCCAGTCTCTCCATTTTCTCAGTTCTCATTATCTCAGAACATTACTTGTGGCTGAGAAATACGCAACAAAAAAAGAAAGAAATTCTGTAGAATGAAGAAGAAAATGTCAAACAATTACTATGTGAAGGCTCTTTTTTTGGCAAGAGCATCATCAGACACTAAAGGGTTAAATTATATGCTAAAAATGATCACCTTTAATGATTTACGCAACACGAACAGTGTAGCACAAGTAATATATACTACAGGCTCATTAATATTCAAATATAAAACCAAAGTCATTAAAATTCAACATGCATTATTTCAAGGAACGTGAGCAGAGTGAATGCTCCTGATGAATGTGGGGTGTGTGTGTGTGTTTTCGAAGACATCTGCAAGGTGAGTGTACAACCGAAAGTGTGACTGAGCTTCAAGTGACAAAGGCCTGTGGAGCGCTGCATGAAAAATTAATACACGCGCGCGCACACCCCCCCCCCCCCCCCACACACACACACACACACACACGAGTGCTTCGGAGTAGCCACAGCCAAAAGAGTTTGACTACACAATGCACCTCCGCACAATGAGCACTGTTCACATCCTGAACGACTGCCAGAAGAAGCAGAAATCCCAACAATTACCCAGCATGCACTGCTGTGCATGTGGCTCGTCTTAATGCTACAGCCCAGTATTAGTGTTTATGATGGGCTGTTAAGGATACACAGTGTGTAAAGGTCGATTCCAAGATGACACAATGAGTGAGGGAGTGTGTGTGTGTGTGTGTGTGTGTGTGTGTGTGTGAAAGAGAGAGAAACACAAGGTCAGCACATTCTCTTAGCAATAAATCGATCAATGCACAGACACATGAGACAGAAGAGAGAGAAGGAAGTGTGTGTGTGTGTGTGTGTGTGAGTGTGAGTGTGAGTGTGAGAGAGAGAGAGAGACAGTGAGAGAGAGAGAAAGACACAAATGAGCTCAAGGTCATTGATGCCGGAGCATTGCTGCTGGATTAGCATTAGCACTGGTGCTAGCTTTGTGCTGATTGAGCTGGTTTATTTATGAGGCCTGTTCGTTGCACATGCGTTAATAATTCAAACCGCACAGCCTTCGCACTCCCCCGAGACCCCGCTGCAGTGCCGAGCCATTTATCAAACCCTCATATCTCTCTCTCTCTCTCTCTCTCTCCCCCCCATCTCCATTCTCGCTCCCCCTCCCCCTCTGTCCGTGTTACTTTTGGACGTTATCAGGAGAGCTTGACATCTCATGTAGCTGTAATCGAGGGTTAAATTACGGGCGAGTGTGTGCAGGAGCGGCGCTCACACAGCCTGGGTTTACGTGAAGGGAAGGAAGAACAGATACTGAAGGAGGTTTCAATCGTCACGGCAATGATAATGAGCAGATGTGGACAAATCAGTAGGGCTCAGGACAATCAGATTTGTTAATACAATGCTCAGCAATATTGAACTCTTTTTAAATCTACAGTCAGAAAAAGAAAGAAAACTTCTGTCCCTATTGACACTCAATATAGGACCATTTGAAATGTTTTTTTTTTATTAAACCCGCATAGCTTAGTTTACACTTGCGTTAGCACAATACACATCTTTACATCACAAAATGAATGCATGAATTCTCCAATCTGATGGGTCAGAAGGTGTGCTTCTGTACCACAGCGCAGCTCGGACGGTAGCTCCGGCAGTCACATGATGCACGGGTTTATATTAATGCGCTCACTTTAATATGACATCGTTTCCATAGTAACGGCTCATTCACAGGGTGTGTGTGTGTGTGTGTGTGTGTGTGTGTGTGTGTAAACTATCAAGATTCTGACAGCAACATTCATTAAAAAAACATCTCCAAGAGCACACAGGATCTTCTGTATCGGGTTTAGCATTTCACAGAACCGATGAAGCAGCGCAGCAGATATCTGTTACAGAGTAACATCAGTGTAGAGAGTGAGTTTGATGGAAACTAGATCGAGAAAATGTAGCATTTTCTCACATCAGGTAATGATTAATCACATCAGGCGTGACACAGGTGTTACGTGTTTGTGTAAAAACAAAACAAAACAAAAAAAAGCTTACCATGGCTGCTGGCAGACGCGTCTCTCTTTAACTACGTTGCGTGCGTGTGTGTGTGCACAAACGCTGTGTGTGGGGACAGGGGTCTCCAGATGCCCCTGCCTCATGCGCGTGCCTCGCAGCCCCCCCGCGGCACCCGACACCACTGAGCCCTGAGAGAGAGAGAGAGAGAGAGAGAGAGAGAGAGAGAGAGAGAGAGAGAGAGAGCACGTCAATCATCATGTTTTATATCAGTATTCCATGAAGAGAAGATAAAAGTAGAATATCATCTCAGACAACCCACAAAACACACACACACACACACACACACTTGTGAGGCTTTTCTCCATTATAACTAGAAGCAGTTTTTCCCCAAATGTGTTTTCTCCCAATCCCCACCCATCATCCAGCTCTCCACCTATCACACGACAGCAAGTGTGAAGGTGAGCACAAGCTTCTTCTTGGACACATGAAGTCAGCCAACTCCATCTTTTTCTTACCGCTGTGTCTCAGTGCAGAATAACACACTCGCAGGAAAGTGTTATACACCCTCTTCCGCATACATGACCTCTCAGACCGCACTCGGTTCGCTGTGAGAGACTTATTTCTAGAAAGATGCAAAATCATCGGACAACGGGATAAGAATTTCTAAAAGCGCAAAGCTTAAAATATCCGAAGGCATCCAAGAACAGGCTGATTTGATTTAAGATAATCTCATAATTTGAAATATTAGAAAAAAAATGTAGCCCATATTCAAGGTATTTTCACTTGCTAATATGCAGAGACGTACTTTATACCTGTGTTTATGGCTGATTTGGGGAAGAAATCAAATCCTCTAAATCACGGTGATATGCAAATTGTGATGTGAAGCTCGTAGCTGCAGGACCAACACGCTTTTAGCTGGTCGTTTAAGAGGAACATTAAGGTGAGACAGAGTGCTGCTTTTATACAGATAAAAGATACTTGATTAGGTAGTGCTGTTTATCACATTGGCAATCTGATAAACATCTGCAGCTGTCCACTCAAAAATCAAGTGCAACACACACACACACACACACACACACACACACACACACACACCCGACATCACATCCTCAGCACTCGAATCATTTACAGCGACAGCAATAGTACTTTGATGATCAAGTGCTTCAGGTTAATCCCTTTGATCTGGTCTAATCCACATCACTGGGATCGTTTCACTGGAATATTCCATGGATGAGATTCAATATCCCATGTATTAGTCACGGGGAAAGCTAGGTGTCACTTCCTTGGTGTCTCAGGTTGATGGCTAATGTGCAGACTTGCAACAGGAGAGGAAGTAGGTTACAGAGCTAAAAAACAAACCAAAAAACCTTATTTTTAAAAATAATCTGAATTTTAATCATTAAGATCAGACTTCTTACACCAATCCTGAACAATTCCCCTCCGCCCCTCTACATGAGAAACGACAGCATAACGAGTAGAGTAAAGGATATGTGGATATGTAGATAGCTGGGTTCACAGCAGTATGAATAAATAAACAAACAGTGATGTGCATGATCAGGGGAATTAATCTGCTACAGATTGGAATCAGTTGACTAACAACAGCAGCAGCAGCAGGAGCAGCGATTAAGGGCCAAGCATTTTCTGGACACCCCCTTAGGACAAAACACCAAGCCGATGCTATGATGTTGCCTCACTTCCTGTTTTCAGTAGCCTACCAAGTTACAAATAAACTTACAGCTTGCTTGCTTCCTTCAGGTCATGTTGCTAAACATACAGTATTTGCTTACTTCCTGTTTAACAACATGTTTATCAAATTTATTTGTGCGTTACGGACACATCGTTCTTCATATTAAAAATCCAAGAAACAATCTGCAGGAGGAGGAGCGGTGAAAAAAGAATGGGTTTTTCTTTTAATCACAATATGTACAACTTGTGTTCGTGTACTCTTATTTAAGCGCAACAGCTTTGAGTTGCACAATGCAGTTCGGAACGCACGAGAATTCACCGGCTCTCGCACATCCACCGCTCTTACCGAGGAATTACAACCTGCTTCTTAGGTAGGCGATTCCAAAAAAGCCAAGCACGTCATCACTGGCAATGAACCAAATAACACCTTGAGTGTTTCATGCAGAAGACGGCCAGTTAATGCTGTGAGCCGAATCGGAGGTGAAACGTCATCAGTCTGTCTGTCAGCGTTATTTGCGCCAGAGAGTCCAAGAGGAAATAAAATGTATCTGTCGTTGTGCGCAGGAGATCTCCGAAACCATCTCTTTGCCATGTTGTTGTTAAAAACAGCAAAAATATTCAAACAGGACAGTATACAATGGCTGTGTTTATTCTGACTGTATGCTACCCACATCTCCCTCCCATATCACATTCCTCCACACGGTCTCTTATTTTTCTTGGTTGCGAACAAAGTCACATGACCGACAGCTCTTGTTGTCATACAAGTTTTTCATTAGAGGGCAGGATTTGTCAAGCGGGTGAAACACAATGCAGAACAACTGATAGCAAGCGATTCAATTCGTGTTGTGTCAACGCGTCAGCGACCTCGTAAAGCATCAGCGGAGAGCCGCCAAACTGTGCCGAGAACTTTCCCCGATTTCCCAGCAGCAGTCTGGAAGCTAAAAACACTGCACTGGATCTCCAGCCATGCGCCATCTGCTGTTGAGGACGTTGGATTCTGTTGCTTCATAAATCACCTGAAACCCCTGATCCCATTATATTTTAATCAGTATCAGCAGATCACACACACACACACACACACACACACACACACACACACGCACGCGCACGCGCACACGCACACGCACACGCACACGCACACGCACACAACAACCATCAGAATCACAGAATTCTCTCTAGTCATCTACATGACCTGTCAAACTGGCTCGTCTTAATTCTGCAACACACTGTACACAACGCCTTTAAACAGGGAGGTGTGTGTATACTGCAATTATTCAGCCATCGTCAACAATCAGCTGATTAAAACCCTAAATAAAGTGCGCAGCATACGGAACTGAAACTTTATTCATTTATTCTGTTTTTCCCTTTAACATTACAGCCGTCCTGAATAATTTGAATATTTTAGCACTCTCTCTGCTCCAACACAGCACAATTTCCAAAAAGGGTACTTCAGGTACTACAACGGGTACTTATTAAGGTAACTGGAGCTAAAAACATGATTAAAAACAATTTGGTAAGTAATTACTAAATAATTCCTAACCACTGGAGCGGCTCTTATAATTGATCGCATTTTGTTGTATAGAACTGCAAATAACTGAAAGTGAGGACAGACAGAACCAAACTTTTGAGATAAATATGTAGGAATAGCATTTAAGTCCATCTATTTATTATATTATACAATATTATTATTATTATAAATATACAATAAATGCATTTTTATACAGCATCAAACATGCATTGAAATGCATTACACTTTAAAATATTACAAACAGAAGGTGAAAACTGGATTATTTTGGAGAGGAACGCTACATTATTGTGGATTGCTAACTCCATACAGTTAATTAGATTTTTTTTATTGCTATGCATATTTATGGAAGAACTACTAACCCCACTTACTGAACCTGCTGTGAGCTCAAGCACTCCAGGTGTTCACACCACACCCTGATGAATCATTTCTACACCATGAGTTAAAGCCTCTAGTGATGGTGAATAAAACTGAAATGCGGTCATGGCGCTCGTGGAGTTTGAAAATGGCCGCCACATTCAGCTGTATCAGTAACGTGAACACAAAGTGTCAGTCTGAACAACATCGACATCAGCAACTCCTCCTCCTCCTCCCTTCTCCCCCTTCTCTCTTCCCCTTCTCACACCTCCTTCTCTCTTTCTCTCTGCCCCATTTTCGCCAGCTCTGTGGGAGCTCATTAGACGTGCGTCTGCAGCGGACTGGAGCGCGCGGCGGCCACTTAGGCATGTAAATGACTGTGAGCAGATGGGGAGTTATGAGAGCACTGTGCTCTATGGACCGGAGCTTTAGATCCTCCCGAACCCACACACACACGCACGTGCACGATTGTGCTGTCAGAACACATTTTACACCTCCAATTCCATTCGTAAACCATCATAATATTTACATAATAATAAAGATTTCATGTTTTCATGCGATCATATCCATAGACATTTCCTAAACGTTTCGGCTGAAAGAGTCACATGATCTATTCGTTTAAAACGATCTCAACCTTTTAATTAAACAATATTATATGAAATGATCCAACCCAATATCCAACACACTCTTAATGGAGATGCATGCATGTTTATCAGAATAAGTGATTTATAATTAGGTCTAACTTTGTGCTAATTAAAGAATAAACCACTCCGTGTTGTGCTGTTATAGAATAATAAATATGGAGGTGGTGTGAAGTGGAGTTGCTGTTACCACGCTGATCATGATCATGTTCCTAAAAGAGCACGTCCTAAAAAACTATTTAAAAAAAAATACATAAATAAAATATTTTAAAAAAATTTATCACCACAAACTCTTTTTTTTTTTTTTAATCCATTTATCGATACATTTACATCTAGGATACAAGTGAGTTCCTGTTCCGAGTTACGTTATAGTAGCTATAAACAGTCGTTCCCTCACCAGCCATAAAGTTACAGCTTCACAGCAGACTGTTACAAAGTGACCAACAGCTCTAAACGTTTAAGCTGATGGCAGAAGCTGAAGAAGTAGCAAGTAGGACAGAGGGAATTAATTGATGTGTGTTACGTTAATGTAAAGACAGGTATGTGCAGGTGTACCTGTCACATGGTGTGTGCAAGGATGTGTGCAAGGATGTGCGCGCGAGGCTATCTCTACTTCTCCCTGTTTCACTGTGAGCATTTTATAAAAGGAATTATTTGACTCAGATGCTTTTAGCTGAAGCGCAGCACTCATTAACACAGGCGTTGTGTGGGAGAGAAGCGTTTAACCTGACTGTTAACGCATGAGCGAGCACACACACACGCACGCACGCACGCACACACACCCCTACAGAGAGGCAGGGTTGAAACCCCATTTTCTATACCAGACTGATAGCAGAGCTTTAAATAGCAACACTCGGCCAACACTCATCTAACACCGACACACACTTTTGCTGCCGAGTAAAACTAAACATCCCCACCAAGTCTCGCCTTCCTTCTCTTTCTCCAAATGTGTATGCCTTTGTTTTTCCTTCAAATAATTTCCAAATGTGAGAAAGCCATCAAAGAAAGCCTACTTCAGATGTGTGACCTTGATGTGAACTTGACCCGGTTTAAATCAAGTCCAAAATATAATTAGTTCATCTGCTGGTTATAATGATAATTCCAAACAAATCCTCCACACGTTAACCTGCTTGTCCCTGAGATGTTGCTGGGAATCTCGGACGGACGGACGACCCCCAGCCCTGACCCAAGCAACAGTTAGGAAACATTCAGGCTGAAACTCTGTGAGTCTTAAAAATAATCAGCACCTTCGTTTCTTTTACAGACTAAACACTCTGAGGGCTCACCTGTGGACTGGGACTCAGAAACTCACAACACTTGGTTGAACTGTAGCACTTGTGTGTCTGTGTGCGAGAGAGTGTGTGTGTGCGTGCGAGAGAGAGAGAGAAAGTGAGAGTGAACGAAAGGAAAGAGAGAGAGAGTGAGACAGACAGACAGAAATTAAAGGAGAGGGAGTAAGACCGAGCGAGAAACAGAAAGGGACACAGAAGCAGAAGGACAGACAGAGAGAGGAAGACAGAAAGAAAGGTGGGAAAAGATAGCATGAGACAGACAGACAGAGACCGAGAGAGCGAGAGAGCGAGTGAGTGTGAGAGAAAGAGAGAGAGTACATACTGTATATTATTACATTTTTGTGATTTATTTGCTTTCATTTATTTATTTGCTTGTTTATTTGCTCATGTATTTGTGAACAGATATTGTATTCACACACGTTGCATTATTGTGTTTAAAATACATCTGCTTTGTAAACACTGCTCTCAAACAGTCCGGCCAATAAAACTCATCTGAACTGAACTGAAAATTGACAGACAGAAAGACAGAGATGGACAGAGAGAGAGAGAAAGAGTTCTATCACTCGATTGCTGTGCTCCTCTTTATCAGAGCCGGAGGCGACTTCGCTGCCCTCCAAACAATTACAGCTTCACCTCCACCGGAGCGGAACACTGCAGCTAAACTGCTGCCTCCGGCTTACAGCCACAGACGATTCCTCCCTCCCTCCCTCCCTCCCTCCCTCCCTCCCACCCACCCACCCACCCACTCAC
>JAQQZR010000009.1:20368894-20382369 GCA_030068235.1 Notoglanidium macrostoma
ATATTAATTATAAATACTTATTCCCCACCCCAGGTGGACGTGACCCACAGTCTGAATACCTCTGCCCTAAAGACCCGGTATGAATCGATCTCAGCTCGTCCTGGGGTCTTATTTCTTACTTCATTCTAAATTCGTTCTTGAGAAAAGTTATCCAAATTTGACTAATTTACATATCAGTACTGCTTCCAGAAACAGACAGTGAATGAATGAAAATGACTAAAAAAAAAATTTTTTTGTTTCCATGAGTCAGAAACGGTCAATATGTGGTCAATTTATTGTAGAGTTATTATTATTATTATTATTATTATTATTATTATTGTAGACTCCTTTATTGAAATGGTTTATAGACGAATTACACCGACTAAAGAAATAAAAGTCAGTACAGCTCTCTCATATTGCAAGCCTCTTTTATTACTGCTACACAATGCCACGCCCACTGAGAAGTGCTCATATGTCAAGCTGGAAACCATTATTTTTATAAACATTTTCATTTTCAGTTTGTAAATGGCCATTTATACATAAATGCTTAAAAATGAGTGCTATTTTGGGATTCAATCCATGCATACGAATGTTTTATAAACAAGGATTCTTTTTTTTCTTGGACCTTACAATGGTTATAAACAAGCTATAAAAAAAAAAAAAGGTTAGCATGAAGATGAATACAAAATAATTGCAGAATTGACCTGTTCAGAGACAGAACGTCCTCACAGCGAGGGAGCGACTGAAAGGCAGAAGTACAACCGGCCTCTTTTTCCTCAAACCATCACTCGTATCTCAATCTGGGCCATGGCCCGTTCCCCCTCGCTGGGGCTCCTGCGGTCACCATGGAAACAGATCTTAAGGGAAGAGTGAGATCGGAAACGGCACTGAACAGCAGTGTTGTGGCTCTGTGTGTGTGTGTGTGTGTGTGTGTGTGTGTGCGTGTGTGTGCGCGTGTGTGTGTGTGTGTGTGTGTGCGCGCGCGTGTGCGTGTGTGGTCACCAACACTGAATGGTCCCAGGATCCCTGCTACACAAGATGAAGAGAGGCGTGTCTAATCAACTGCTGGAACATACATGTCAATCTCTCACTCACTCAATCACACTCATAATCAGCTTCTAATTAGGAGGTTATAATGAGTCAGTGTGGCCTGAGGAGAAGCTTTGAAGCCACAGCTAAAGATTATAACACACAAACACACCACTTGACCAGTTTATCAGGTCCATTAGCTGTACAATTTCTCACTGTAATCCAGCTGTTCACAATGTTGACATCTCCATCTATTCTGTCCATCAAAGCAACACTGCCTGAATATTTATAACCATTCTGAGGACAGCTGTGTGTGTGTGTGAGTGCGTGAGTGAGAGAGAGAGAGAGACCCCCACCAATGAGCAATGTGTTATTCATTAATAAGCATTATAAACAGCAGAGAGGAATAACACACTCCAGACAGCAGTTATATGAAAAGAAGCCACTCCACAAGGGTCTCGGCACTCGCTGTGTGTTGTTTTACCATATGTACACTAGTTTAATAATAAACTGCCAACTCGATAAACAAATAGCTAATAAAATGGACCCCAAAACAGGAAATGATGCTAAAACATAAGAATGCAGAAATACATCAGGAATGATCTTATGGACAACTTGGTTCCTTAAAAGTCCTGTAGCTTAAAGAACGTGTAAATTAAATTTACCGCACTGCACAGTGTGAAGTCTACAGGCGGAGCGTGTAATGCGGCGATGAAAGTGGCGAGCGTAAGCAGGTCAGCTCCTGCAGTCGGGCTCAGCCACATCTCAGGAGACTGCAGCATCCTCTATAAACACTGCTGAACATGCAGGTGTGTGTGGGGGATGTTAAAGGAGATAAGAGTTGGCTATATTTACATTGAAATGTCAGATCTGATTCTGTAGATGGTCGATTATCTCCTTCCATTAAGCGAGCCACACCCCCATTAACACACACACACACACACACACACACACACACACACACACACGGCGTCAGACAAGCTCATATCCACCCAAAGTCTCGTCCTTGCGCTAACATGCAAAAATAACTTTAGCTGAAAGCAAAGTGGGTCAGCCAATCCCCCAGAGCGCCAGTGAGAGGCAGTCAGTCATATCACTGCAGCGACAGAGCAGAGTGCAGCTTATCTCCGCTGGAGGATACTTCCCGCACGCACACACGCACGCACACCCTTCTTACACTTTTTCTCCTTTCCACTCCCATTCCTTCTCTGTATTAATCATAGGAATGAATGAGAACTGTACAAAACAGAAATTAGCACCTTTAACCCCTTCACATCGTCACGTGACAACTTACGTGTCGCTCGTGACTTTGTGCGGGTGCGTGTGTGTGTGTGTAATAGCGATTGATCAATGATTCCTGAGCATTATTCTTCGTTATGAACAAAAAACAAACACAGCTCATAGCTACATCATCAAAGGTGCAAACAAAGTCATGAATTACGTCACATGACAATTTTCTGAGATGCATCATAATATTACTTATTTTTTTAATTACAATTTCACAGGAAGCAGCTGATAAACCTAGGGTTGCTTTTATCCTGTATTTCTGGGAAATTGTTCACGACCCTATATCGTGAATGGGAGAAATGTTTCCGAGAGTCGTGGCACGATGTTACTAGCTTGGTTTCCATTAATCTGCTTAATGTGCTATTTTAAATTGCAAATAAAAGAAAAGGAATGGAAACAAGTGAATCTTTAAAAAAAACTCTCAAACATCACAAAAAAGTTATGCTTGCATGAGGTGGCTTTTCAGATGATTCGATAAGGTAATATGTCGCAAAAATTGAAAACCACATTTTTTGCATTTAGGTCACATGATAGGACATGAAGAGCAAATGGAATCGCTACCTTTTTGAATACAGATCACTTTAACCTATCACCAGATGAGAAACTACCAGGCAGGGAAAAAATCCAGCTTTAATGGCTTAACTCCATATAAACAGACCATTTGCAAATGTCAAAATATAAAACATCACTTCCGCTTCACAGAAAACTGCAAAGGAAATCCAGCTGTTGTCATAATCACCCACCCATATCGCCAACTAGCTCCTTAAACGTTATTAGCCTGGTCAGTCAGGTTTACAGTCGACCGAAAAATGGAACTGGAGAGCACACTGGAGCTTTTACTTTAATTCATTAGAAGTGCACACAGGTAACGATGCATCCACCCCCCTGGAATGGGATTGGTACATTCCTAATCAGGACAGCTGAAGGTCTAGAGGAGCTCCTGCGTGGCCTGTCAGCGTGATGTGGGTTTGTTTATTGGTCTAGAAGGTGAAGAGCAGTTCAAGGCTCTGGCCTTGAAATGCATGCATGCATGCAGAGAGAGAGAGAGAGAGAGAGAGAGAGAGAGAGACAAAAATAGTAACAGCTAACCAGTTATCCGGTAACATGACGTAACTACGCTCAGAACCTGGAGGAGTTTCAATGCCTGGCTCATTCACCACGTTCACAGCTATGTAGCACAATGATTTACTGCTGCAAACGCTAACAGCGCACGCTAATCCCCAATACCCAAAGTTAATCAGGAAGGATTGCTTCAATCTGTCCAGCAGATAATTCCTCCTCATCATCTCACAGAAACATTCACGTGGGAGATTTTAAATGTTTGCACATGGGAAGCACCACACCCGGCCCTACCAGAGGCAGAGAAATGTCTGAGAAATTGCTGGTTAAAACCTGTAAGGCCATTTGGATATGAAAACTGCATAAGTGCAAAACAGATAGGACATAGATATGAGGGGAAAAAATAACATTAATATGCTGCAGAGATAATATCAAAAATACGAACTACAGAGGGAAATGTGGCTAGTGTTTGTCTTTAAGTGTGTAAATGTAAATATTTAAGAAGCATTCAAACTGTGAAACCTGTTCTGACAGCGAGGGCACACCTCAGTGTGTACACCTCATCAGTCATGAGTCTTCTCCAACTCCTGGCACCTGTTCTGTACTCCAGTGTCCCTTTTCACCTTGGCCCAAAACCATCTGTCTGTCTGTCTGTGTGTGAGTGTGTGTATGTATGTGTGTACAAAAACCCCCATAGATTTAATGAGGGCGGGGGAAAGAGTGATTTAAAAAATATAATAATAAAAATTAAAAAAAAATTAAAATAAAAATTGTGATAGGCTTCCTCACAACATGGTGGAGATTTCCAATTACAAGGCGCGCCAAGAGTGCTAAGCGACACCCTGCCCTGGGGACGAACATGCAGCAGAGCGGAAAGCCCGAGTACACATCGCAGCAGGTGGGTGTTTAAACCGATACTGCCAATCCAGAAGACTGCAGAGTCACAGGACCGAGACTTGAGTAATCGGTGAGTCGAGAGTCAGCGTTTTGCAGACACTTGAGCAGGGACGACGAGAATGTGGTCCAGACGGGTTGGACAGGTGCTCAGCGCTCCTAAATACACAACACACTGATTTATCATCTTCCGCAAGCTTCACATGCCCACGCAAATAATACAGCTTGACATTCTAATAAATAATCAGTACACCTTTAACACCATAAACAGTAGCTGGGGAGAAAAACAAACTGAACTATGATAATAATAATAATAATAATAATAGCGTACGTGAAGTCCATATCTAATCATCTACTGATTATCCACAGCTTTAATCAGACATGGCTTGTTTTATTTGGTGCTTGATTAGTGGTCTAGACATACTTCTGAGACACTCTGAGTTAAAAAAAAAAATGACTCGATCCTATCATATAATCTGAATTGCAGGACACGTGAGAATACACGCATGCACGCACGCACACAGAACTCACTGCAATCCTCTCCTGTGACCTGCAATAAACTTCTAACAGTGCCGCCATCACATGGTGTAAAGAATGCCTCACTCTGATTGGCTGCTGAGAATCTGTGCTCAGAGAAACACATTCAGCACCGCAGCGTAAAAAAATATTACTGACGTTTTATAAACAGCACAGATACAAACATACTGGAAAGAATCATGCAGTCACCATGCCATATCTACTAGTTTGCATAACGTCCAGGCTTTACACACACACCCACACACACCCACCTCTGTCCCGTCTCTAGCTTTTCCCCTGGTGCTACATGATTTATTGGGTTTTTTGGTACAGCATGCTATTAATCAATGATCTAGCATGATGAATAGTTGTCTTCATTTGCATAGCCTAGTTTTGCATTGACGGTGACTCGAGACAAGATATTTGCAAAATATTTTAATCTGAACACTAATTTTCTCCACTACGAGCAGTGGCTGACAAAACAGGTCACCTATAATTTTAAGAGAAAACATAAAAATGATACAAAATAAAAGCAAAGCATAACAACAGCATTTATGTTTTTAGATGTGATTTTTATAAATTTTATTAATATGATGTATTGTGATGTAATATTGATGCCTTGTGTGTTTGATCTCGTTATTACCGTTTTTACTGCTGCAAAACCACCTGCCCCTCTGGAGACAAATGAAGCTCTGCTTGTACCACAAACACAAGTACAGTGTTAGCCACTGTGGTTGAAAGTAGTACTTTTTCTTCTTCACTGGCTCAGACGCTCTCTCCCTGTTGCAGCCTGAACTCTCATCAGCTGTGTCCGAATCAGGATCTCTCGCTGTGTCTCTCCTTCCACCAGCCTCCTGCTCTCTCTCCTCATTTTGTCAGCTACAGACCACTTTACCTTTGGAACATGGTTACAGCTAAATGGATTGTTTCACGCATTTCATCATGATGAAAGTGATGAGCCATGATGAGCCAATGAAAAAGAAAAGGGGCTACTTTCGACCACATTAGCTACCGCAGGTCCCGAGCCAGAGGGGCACCAAAACAGCCTAACCACGCGCAAGCGCAACCACAGAAAATTTTAACTCGAACACTCTTAACAAAAAAATGATTGGGATGATAATGGTCTCAGTCTGGAGTCCTTGTGTTGTGTTGTGTCTCTCTCTCTGTCCTTACTCTCACTCGCCATATTCTATCGGTCCCTGTCTCCATCTGTCCTAACGCTGTCCTTTATCCCATCTGTCCGACCATCTCTCACCCTGTCCTGTTTCTCTCTCTTTCCATGTCTTCTCTCTCCGTCTCCCCATCGCTAACTCAGCGTCTCTTCCAGTCTCCAATTCTCGGTCCTGTCTTTCTCCCTCTCCATCCATCTTGTATCTGTCTCCATCTCTCATCTCCAACTCCATATATCCATTTCTCTGAGTCACTGCATCCTATCTCTCTCCATCTTTCTGTCTTGCCACTCTCTTTATCCATCTTCCCGCTGTTTGTCTCTCTCCATCTCCAACTGTCTCTCCTCATCTCTCCAATTCTCCATCTGTCCCATCTCTCTCTCCCTCCCTCCATGTCTGTCTCCCCCTCACTCTTTCCTCTCATTGTCTTCATCTCTCTCTCTCTCTCTCTCCCCTTGTCTCTCGGTTTCTCCTTGTCCTGTCTCTCCATCACTAGCATTGCTTCTATCTTTCTCCATTTCACTCTGCATTTCCCTGTCTCTCCATCCCGTCTCTTCTTTGTTCTGTGCCTCTCTTTCAAGGTATGTCTCTGCTTCTCTCGTTGTCTTCACTTCTGTCTCATTCACTCTCTCTCTCGCTCTCTCACACCCTAATCTCTGTGACTCCAAAGCAGTTATGCAATAATGAGGTTATGAATATGAATTATGAATGTTCAATTGCGGGTGGTTGAGCTGAAACTCCTCGCTACTCCTGCTCTTGTGCTTGTTCTTAACTTGAGCTCGACACCTCATGTGTGTTCAGAAAGCATACAGCAAAACAAACACCAAGTAATCTATTTCCAATTTGGCCACAGAGCTAGGTGAAATGTGCAGCGTGTTCTACTGCTCTCTACTGTTACTTACTTCCAGTCACAGACGTGTCAAGATGAGAGGTGGAGACGTGAAGGAGAAGAGAAACAGAGAAAGCACGTTTTTGTTAGAAACTGTGTGTGTTTTGTCTAGTGCGTGTTAATAAAGATGTGGCTTCAGGGATTACACTTGAGGCATCTAGGTTAGATCTGCCTGCTGTGTGAGTGTACACACACACACACGTCACTGCAACCTCTACATCTGTCCGTCTGTCTTCTCATTCTCTTTCCTAGATTTCACTTAACCCCTTTTTCCTGAACACTTCCTCTCCTGTTGTCCTCTATATTGCCCTTCCTCTCTCTCCCACTCGCCATCTCTCTCTCCAGGGATTAGTGTACGAGTACGAGACCTCAGACCCCCCTGCTTCAGCCCATCTGTTATGTTCTGCGTGATGGAGACAGAGGACGCTACAATGACAGCACGGAGGACGGTGCATCCATCTTGTCTTGGCTGCCTGAAATCTCTCCAAACACATTTGCAAAAATAACTAAACACAACCAACAAACCTTTCCAAAACAAGAGCCTTGTAAAATCACCAAGACATCTATGGAGACATTTTGGCTTTTTTCAGAAGATGTGGGAAACACATGCAAGAGATTGTTGCTGTAAGGAAGGAATTTAATACTATGTAACACTATGAAACAAATCATGGACATTGCAAAAAATATTCAGAGGACATGAAGGCAGAGAAAGTGAAGAAGCTGGAGGCTCTCCTGGCAGAAGCAACTTTTTTTTAATCAGAGTAAACAGGACAGAGCGCTAACGAGCAACGACGCTTACAGTCACTAAGAACAGAAAATATTTCATTTATTCTTGAAAGAGTCTTTAAATAAACTGGTGAATGTTATTTGTCCTGAAAAGAAGAACGAATCTATGAATATCCTCTTGTGCGTCACAACTACAATCATTCCTCTACTACGTTCACTATATCAGAGCTCTAAAACAGTATGTTGGTGACTTGCCTTCATGTATTTTTTTTTTTTTAAAGTTTAGACACCCCAGTGTTCAAGAACAGCTCCTCATTTCTTGACATTCCTGCATGATGAAAAAGCACCGCTCTCCTTCACTGGAGTGCTGAAAAGCATTCAAATGGATTATCCTAGAAGAAACTCTTTGATGTGAGAAAGCTAAAACAGAGGAGTGGACGTTGTGGATCTGGACAGAGATGAAATAATCGGTTAATTAATCGATCGCTGCTGCAATCAGTGGTCTGTTACGATCATTACTCACTCACTTTGTGAGTGCTGGGTGAGAACGAACATCACGGCTTTGTAGCTCTTTGAATGGAAAGCTTCATTTGGTCATTATGGTAAATAAACTTTTTGCTAATTATCTAGATACACACCTGCCTGTAAGCTGATTCACCCTTTATTAGATTCACGCTGCATCCCTTTTCATCCTGTCATGACAGAACTATAATGAGAGGTTATAAAACTCTATCTCTCTCCTTTACATTTGACCATTAACGTATCTGTATCAGTCCCGTGTAATCCTACACTGAATGATGTATGATTCTGCCACATAAAGCCGGCTTAATACCCTCTAAATGGGGCTACAGACAATAGAAAGTCACATGACCCTGAAACATCTCTAGGGACAGGAAGTATTTCCAGCGCATGGTTTAATTAGTGACCGTCTGCCTCAGCTTCTCCAGACATGCAAGTTCACAGCCAATTTAACAAGCTGAGATAGTGTTGTGTTGTTTTTTTTGACAGATAAGAAGAAGTCAATAATTGTGTGATATCTGCCATAACGGCTGTTCTTCTTTATGGAAAAGCTGGATGATGAAACTATTATCTGTCAGCATACGGTACCTCAAACCTACACATTACTTAAAAAAAAAAAAAAAAAAAAAAAAAAAAAAAAAAAAAAAAAAAAAAAAACCTAAAATGTTCAGGCATAGACCAGCTTCCTGTTCTTAATTTCCTAACACCGATACGACTTGGACACACGCTGCGCTTTGCCGTGAAGCGAGGCATTTCAGCGTAGTAAATGGAGCAATCCACAAAACTCAGGGAGAACACAATAAACCTCGCCTGTCTTCATCAATATTCCCAGCACTCGTTTACGTCCCAAAACCCCATGCTTCCTTCTTTCATCTTTCATAATAGGAGCGATGGAGGAGATCTGCTGTAATTAGTTAATTCCCTGCAGGGCAACGAGGTGACAAGCAGCAGAAGCAGAACAAAGCAAAGTGTCTACTCCTCTTCTTCTATTCCTTTATTTCTCTCTTGCTCTCTCCATACCCCTCACTCTCTCTCTCTCTCTCTTTCTCAACGCCCAGGTGATGGCATTGCAGTGCAGTGTGGGAAACCTCCTTTATTAAATTACGCACTCCATCTGATAGGGATGCGCTTGGTCTTGCACACTTTAATTGAATATCTATATCAGCAATTACAGACACTTTTCAACATGAACGTCAAACGGGGATTAATTGGCACATACGATACGAGTGAAGTCACTGGAAACTGACACACAGACACACACACGCAATAAGGTTATATTGAGTCTGAGCAGTACGACATGGAGACCTGTGTAGATCTAATCAGGGCTTTAAAGATGCAGTATGTACAACATTCAATAAAACTGGATGTGTGCAAGATGCAATAATGGGAGGAGTTGAAAGATTTGAATGTTTTTTTTTTTCAACCGTGTGCAAAAAGTTCCGTCCCTAACTTTTAATGGTTCAAAAAGAGTTAGCATTAGCGAGGAATGTCACGACATCCTTTTCAAGCACACTCAGACATTCAGCAGCTTGAAAGCAGAGTTATACATACATAGTTATACAGCTACATAATACAATTGTTAGGAGACAACAGCTTAAATTATTATTTCTGATCACTGAACATCATTTTCCACATTATTTGTTTCGTAAGAAATGAAAAACATTGACTGCTGCACCTTCAATCAGACAACCTGTTACTTTCTGATGATGAGCAAACCACATCAAAATGTACAACTATTCGAACTTTTCAAATTTTACATTTCAAGATTTAGTATTTTAATGCATTCTAAAGTTTTGCCTTATACTCTGAGTGAGTGAGTGAGTGAGTGATGGTATTTTTAGCAGACTGTGTGAAAGCAGAGGAGGATGGGCTTTCCGTGTCAGAGCTGGTTTCGCCCTGTTCATGATTTTGCATAAGCAAATCTACCTCTCCAGCCTCCGGAGGAACCTCTGAGGAATGCTCATGCAGTCTCTATGAGCGGTGCGTGGGTACTGTGCGCTGAGGACGAGAACTACCATCCAGACAACACTTCACAGCCGCTGTGATAACAATGATAAGTTTCCCACTGCTAGAAGGATAATCGTTTTTTGCTTGGAAGATATGGACAGCGCAATGACTCCTCACTACAGATCCTAAATGCAGATATTCGAGGGCTGGTGTGTTTCTTACTTCTGAGGAACATAGCAGTAGAAGAGAAAGGAAAAAATATCCCAAGTCAATCTTACACTGCTGAAATAGGGAATCTACTAGAGTGTGAAAAGCTTAGGCTTCCACACAAAAGGATAGGATTCGACATTTAAAGATACCACAGAATCTGATATGATTTCAGTTCTTAAGCCAAAAATTAATTATCTGATGATTAGCTTAGTGCTGGCGACAGCACTGTATCTGCCATGATACGAGATGATACAGCATCCTCTGTTCGATATGTTCCATCTTTGTTCTGCATCTGGGGTAGGGCCATCATTAAGTTGTAACCAATGATGCCGGAGAGAATTTTAGCAGAGTTACAGGCAAATCAGTTTCCTAGCCTATTGAATTATTTACACATCGGTTAAAAATGTGAATTATTAATGGTTCATTTCAATTGCTACCTTTTAAATTGGTACATTAATCCAAATCGTACGATCGTTACACCCCTAACTACTATCTATGGAATGTAGGAGTCCATGAAGCCAAGGGACACGAGGCAGCGAGTTTGATTTCTGCGGGGTCATTTCATTAACTGTACTTAGGGGATGGAGGGAGAGCAATAGGGAGAGAGAGGAAGTGAAGGAAGGAAGGAAGGAGGGAGTTACTGCTGGTGCTGCTTCTGCTTCAGGCTTGAAAAGCAATTATCACACTTGAAACCCAATCCCTGATTCTTTTTAAAGCGAACTTCCTATAGCTACAAATCAACTTTGTTTTTCAGATGCCTTTTATAAACTTGTGATGAAAGTTATTGCACGTGTGAAAGTTTGTGGTTTCTGACGTAACCACCAATAAAGTGAAAGATCAAGAGGTGAACAGAATTTATCCACTTGGATAAAATGGTGCAGACGCTGACGCAGGTGAAGGAGTGTTTTGTGGTGTTCTGTTAACAAGTATTAACAAGTGTAAACAGCTCCGGGAGTGAGATCTGACAGCACAGTGAGCTCTAAGAGCACTGTTTAATTAGCAACCGTCAGCCTCAGCAACTCTAAACGTGCAAGTTCACGGCCAATTTAACAGGCAAGGATGAAGAATTGTGTTTTTTTTTTTTTTTTTTTTTTTATACATGACATCTAGAGATAAGCTGTAAATGACTGTCGGATATTTTCCACGCTGGTAACATGCGTTTCTGTAGATTAAACCTGGACGAAGGACCCGCTGTTAATTAAACAGTTTGGGTTAAAACGTATCGAGACAGCACGATACAACTTCACTGATTTCAACCCTACGCCTGAGTATCAGCAGATAACGATTTCCAGCCCAAAATTCATTCTTTAAAAACTTTAAGCTTTAAACTGATTCTTTTGTATTTTATACATTTCAAAAATTACACACAATCCCCGCTCTCAAAAAAAAATAAATAAATAAATAAATAAATAAAAAAAAATAAAAAAAATAAAAAAAAGAGAGAAAAGATCAATACTAACAAACATGCAATCAAGTTTCTTTACACGTTAACATTTTCTCTTCCGAAACTTTTCCAAATCCAATTCTCACAAGACCCATTCAAATTCATTCCTTCCCTCTTCTGCGATATCCGATACAACATTTCATCTTTTTGTCTCTATTGGCCCGATAACTGGCTGTAGTGCCAAGTAGCAGATTGAATAAACTTTATCTAACATCTAAGGCCCCCCCCCACTTCAGCTTCATGACGTGATATTTTTTTGTCATCAATTTCACCTAAAACAAGGTCATTTTCTCAACACTGAGTCACACAGGGTTGAGAGAGCAAACTGTTGCATCAGACATGAACTCAGAGCTGGAAGCAATTTATTCGCTCAATTTAATCTCCATGCTAATGATGATTTGCCTATACTAATGTTTTTAGGCCAATCATATGTAAATGTATAACTCGGGTCACTTTTTTGTATCGGAAGTAAAGATATTCCTCACCACTCAACTGAGTACAATTCTCACATTTTCTTAGTGTTGCTGCAACTATTTCCAGTCTAAAAAACCAGAAACAAGGAAGAAAGAAGCATTTTCTAACAATTCTCTCTACCAGTCAAGTGCGAGTACACCGTGTACACTGCGTGCATGATTACTTCTCTTTCATCCATGCAACGAGGAGGCAATTTGTTATTCCTGATGTTTAGACATGCTACAGTTTCCGTGCATATATTTTGTGTGTGTGCGTGTGTGAGAGAGTGTGCGCGAGTGTGCGAGTGTGAGAGAGAGAGAGAGAGAGAGAGAGAGAGAGAGAGAGAGAGAGAGCGGGTGCACAGTGATCTGCTGTGTCCCTGTCTCCAGAGTTTCAGATACCTTACAAGGCCATTCATGCCCTGTGCCTGCTCTAGATCCAGTTTCTCATCTCTGGGTGCGTTTCCGCTGCTGCTGCTTTGCTGTCAGGCTAATTTATACACACACACACACACACACACACACACACACACACACGCTGATATAGAACAGAACCGCGCACTTTCCGTTGTGCTCCGAGAGACGCATGCCTCTTTTACCTTCGACGCGCATGCAGACGTGGGGTATCTGAAAGTGTACTTGAACCCTGGCTCCCTCGGTTCGAACGAGGCGGCGGCGCTGTTCGGCACCGAGGGGTCTCCAGGAGGTCGCTTCCTTTCCCAAGAACAAAGCTGCCCTTGTTGTCGGGGTAAACGGATCCAATACAAACACGACCAGACGGTTCTCAATTCCCCTTAGCTACTTGACTGGGCTCTTTATATTTAGCCTGGCACAGTTACTCTGTCACCGTACTGTCTGTGTGTGTTTTATTCAGAATACAACTGTAACACTCCATCTTTATGAGTGTATACAGGCTGGCTGGTACATTTGGTGGCTTTTTTTTTTTTTTTTTTTGCTTTTCTGCATACCAGGGGCCATTTCAGACACTCTGTTCCCTTGTGCAAAATATCACTCAGACTACTGTAAGTGAAAGGGTCGACTATTAGAATACGTTATGTTAAAAGGGCAGGTATAATAAGTTAACGCTTCAGCCTACACCTTTTTGGTCAATACATGTTCATGTAATGCTGTAATGTTATTTAATATTAATCTTTTGCAAACTGTTAATAAAAGACTACTAACTCCACTCACACCATAATCAGCCATGTGATGCCCACGACAGATGTGCAGATCTGAGGCCACAAAACAAGGAGAGTATACAGTAAAGAGTTCCTGTTCTATTTTGATTGGATAAATTTATCTTTATAAATGTCTTTATCTAAATGTCTTTGATACAGGAGTAGTGGGTGTCTCAC
>JAQQZR010000009.1:20459059-20469082 GCA_030068235.1 Notoglanidium macrostoma
AGAGAGAGAGAGAGAGAGAGAGAGAGGAGAGAGAGAATAGAGAGAGAGAGAGAGGAGAGAGAGAATAGAGAGAGAGAGAGGGAGAGAGAGGAGAGAGAGAGAGAGAGAGAGAGAGAGGAGAGAGAGAATAGAGAGAGAGAGAGGGAGAGAGAGAGAGAGCACGAGCTACAGTCTCCTTTAGAATGTTTGTAAAGGTTTCCACACCCTCAGACTCCTGTTTACTCTACACTGTATGTAAGGACAGAAACCGCCATCAATCACAGACACATTCAGAAATATTATTTTAATTCTTTTTTCCACAGTTAATACCGAACATTATTTGAACAAACATCGGTGAAACTGAACACACAGATTAAAGGTGTCGGTGTGTAAACGTTTGCACTCACGGTTTCTTTTCTCTGGTGTTAAATTATCCGTAAAAAGGAAAACAGGACGAATTTGTTACACAATCAAACGTTAATGAAGCTGGAAGAAGGTTTGTGATTACAGCTTGGACTTGTTCATCAGCGCCATCATCTTCTCCATTTTGATGGCCAGAGTCATGTCACCTTTAATCTTCAGCTTCCCGGACATGAAGGCCATGGTGGGCTTTAATATCCCTGCGAACACAAACACGGGTTAGTAATAATTACTGTACACACATCAGTCTCTTCTAATAACATTTTATTACTTATTTCTTTTGACATTTAGTTTATTAACCTGATATTAATTGGAGTGAAGCGATATTGATTTCAATACTATTAATAGCATAATCAGTTCATTTAATCATTTTTATTTCATGCATTCATCCCCACTTTTATTTTTATACACTTTTGGATAAATTTAAAAATAAATAAAACACCGTGTACAGGTGAGACATCATAATCATAAACTCACAAAAAACCCTGACATGTTAATATTTCAATGATTCTTATTCTTCTGTTATATTTATTATATTCATTGTTTTATATTAATCTTGGGTCAATATTCAACACTAATGTTATGTTCATACACATTTATGATTACAGAATGATTTTAAATGCACAGTATGTAACGCAAAATACAACGTTTTAATTTAGGAGTTAATTCATGTTACATTATGAGACTAATGTAAGTTTATTCTGTTTCTGTTACAGCCCGATATTATAATTATTGTATTTGTCCTTGTTGCTCCTCACCTGCGAACATCTTGATGAAGTCATCACTGTCCAAACTCATCTCCACATCTGCTTTAACTGGAGGTTCTCCGCTGCCTGCTCCACCTGCGCCATTCTTCATGTCGATGTACCAAACTCCGGCATGTTCTCCTACAAGAACAGAGCTCCAGATCACGTTTCTGTGTCTGTCATCATGCTACAGGATTATTTTAGTAATCCAGAGTGTGTGGTTTGGATTAAAACGTGAGGACACACGTACCGGACAGCTGGAACCTGTAGACCCCTTGCATGGATCTGACCAACTCGGGGGTGATCACACCTTTAATCACAGTAAACGTTTCAACGATGGGGCTGGGGGGAGCTTCTGCACTCGGTTCCTCTGGCGTGGCACCTGGCATACAGTGAGGGGGACGGGACGGGACGGGACACACACGTCTATTTAGTAGCGGAGGGCAAAGGTTAAGATCTTCATGGCTTTTAAATTGAAAAAAATATTAATATTAATAATATTTGAGTGCAACTTTTAGCACACGACACATCAGCAGCTGAACTGCAAATAATTTTAGAGATTTTACATAAAATGTAAATTGAATGTAATATCCTGTATCAGCAAAAAGGAAATATGACTGTAGGTGAATGATTCGATAAAATTGCGATGTTGCCTTGTTCAGTCTGGGAGGAAATCTGCTCGAGTCCGAATCCGAATCTAATTTACTGCGGTGTAGAGTAAGCCGTCTGACAACTACACAATGAACGTCACGTACGAGCCGCGCTCATAAAAAGAAAAGGAAAGGAAATAATGTTAGGAATTTTTTTTTTATATTTCAAAAAAATTGAGGCAGGGAAACAAAAATAAAGATATTATTAAACAAGTAACCTCAAATAATAGTCAGCAATATAATCAAGCGTTGTGATCAATCGGTGATCTGCACTGTTTCTGGCTCCGCCCACACAGAGACCTGCCAATGATCTGCTGTTCCTCTGAGACGGTAACAATAAAACACAACGCAATACAGCTTCGATATAAACCTTTTACTAATCGCGTCTGTGTAGAAACCGTGAAATGAAAGGACGCACACACACACACACCGTGCTCCTGTATCTGCTTCTCGAGTGTCTCAGGACCTTCATCCAGGAAGAAGTCAGGAAGCAGTGGATGGCCTGAAACAAACAAAACAATCCAAAAAAATAAAAAATCAATGTCAATGTCAAGTACCGTGCAAGATGAATTTAAGGCACGTTCTCGGCGTCTGAAGCGCGCTCACCTGGCTGCACGGCGTACACGTCGAAGTCTTTAACGCCCTCCTTCTTGAGGATGTCCTCGTCTATGATGAAGTGTCCCGTGTAGCTGACGGGTTTGCTGAGGATGGCGTACGCAGCGTCGGCCATGATGTCCACCTTCCTGCACCGTTTCTCCACGCCCGCTCCCCCGAGCATCTCCATCGCCGCCGTCTGAATGGCTTTCACATAAACACGCAATCATGATGCAGGATTTCTAAAGCAGACTGCAGCACACACTCACCTGTCCTGGGACAACAGTAACTCACCTGTACGGGGCCATAGCGCATTAACAGCAACGGAGCCACGGAATTCTTCAGCCATTCCGAGGACACACATGGACATGCCGTATTTGGCCATGGTGTAAGCTGTGGGCGGGCACACACACACACACACACACACACACACACACACACACACACACAGTTACTGTATAGAAGAGTTAAAGCTTGGAGTATAGTACGAGCCTGCCATCCCCAGGTGAGGTTCTTACCTGTGTGGTTCTTGAACCAGATGGGGTTGAGGTTGAGAGGAGGACTGAGGTTGAGGATGTGAGGGTTTTTACTCTTTAACAGATGCGGGATGCAGAGTTTAGACCTGAAACCAGAGAAAATGATTCATGCAACAGACATTCTGTAAACAGAGAGCTTAACGTGACTCACTGCCATGTAGTGATCAGTCTTTCAGCTCTTTCTTTTACACTGTTTTTATTGGAAACAATATGACATATACAACAAAACAGTGACAGAATAAACATTTAAAACATTCTCCATTTTTTCTTTTTGTACTCAAAGAACAACAGTACAGGATTCCAAACTTCTGAAATGTTTTGATCGCTCCTCTAATGGACCACTGGATTTTTTTTGACTTTGAGGAAAAGCACCAGGTCTTTAATCCAGTGGGAATCTTTAGGTGGATCTGTTAGTTTCCAGTTCAACAAGATTCCTCTCGGAGCGAACAGCAAAGCAAAGGCCAAAACATCTTTTATTTAGTTCATTTTATTTTATTTCAAGGTTGAATTTCTATCTTGAGAGCTTCGGACAACGTTTTAAACAGCATGAACGGAGCGTAACTCAGTTTAAACTCACGTCAGATACGTTCCTCTCAGATTGATGCCCAGCATGAGGTCCACTTTCTTCATGGGCGTGTCCAGCGTTCCCGTCAGGTTAACGGCGCTGGCGTTGTTCACCACGATGTCGATCCCTGTAGTCATGGCAACAGCAAAACATTGAATAAAATGAAACTCTCTTTCTTCCCCTCCTCAAGTTGGAGGTCTGTGTCTGTCTGTTTCTCACCTCCGAATTTCTGCACGGCCTTTTCCACCGCCTCGCTGACCTGCTTCTCATCACGAACATCCACGACACACGGCAGAGCTTTACCTCCTGCCGCTTCAACTGAGAGAGAGAACGCCTAGGGTTAAAGCCTCCTTACACCAAAACACTGTCTAATAGAAACATTTACTGATGCGGTGTTTATTCTCTGTAATGTTAGACACCGGGCTGGGCGAGACCACACACACACACACACACACACACACACGCACACGCACACGCACACGCACACGCACACGCACACGCACACGCACACACACACGCGCACGCGCACACACGCGCACACACCATGATATTTATCTCATATAAATAAAAAAAAATGTCTCCAAAGATAAATTGCACTTAAAATTTTTTTTTTTATTATTTAAATCATTTTAATAAAATATCATAAAATAAAATATGTTTAATATTTAATTTGTCACTTAAAATGTAAACATACTGATGACACTACTGATGCTCGTTAATGTAATTTAGAGTAAGCATTATAATAAATATTAATGAGTGTATTTAAATATTGATGTGTGTAATGTTATAGTGCTACAGCCAAACAGAAAACCTTTTTTTTTAATGAAAGTGCAGCACAAGAATTTACATCTACATGTGAATATACTGCTCATGAATATGTGCGCAAAAGTTTTTGCACCCCTGGACAAAAAAAATTCATGTATGGATTTTGTACATGAAATGAAAACACTTTTCCATGAAATAATTCTGTAGATTAAAAAGGACATTTACTAGTTATTTGCTGAATTGAGCAGATTGAACAACATGAAGTCATAAATGAACCATGCGCAAAAGTTTAGACACCCTCCCAGCTGGTCTCAGAATTTCACTGGTTCGTTATTAAAAAAAACAAACAAATCAGAACAATGTTTTGACCAGCAAAAAGTTAAACAAAGTGAACTTGATTGTGACAGCTCAACACGTTAAGTCAGGTGTTTTTCACCATGGACAGAGATAAGAAATTTGTGCTTTAAGTCAGCAGAGATTGCAGAAATAAAAATCAAACTGTGCTGCAAATAAGAATTTATTTATTTTTAAAAACTGCCCACATCACTATGACCGAGATACTGTGTGCATTAAAAGCGTCTTACTCTCCTCGGCAGCCGTGTAGATGGTTCCGGGCAGTTTGGGGTGCTTCTCAGCAGTTTTGGCTGCGATCACCACATTGGCACCATCTCGGGCAGCTTTCAGTGCGATGGCTTTACCGATGCCTCGACTCGCTCCCGTGATGAACAGGGTGTAACCGGACAGCTTTCTGGAACAGTGCATGGGACAGGGGTAGACACTTGAAAATTAGAAATAAATAAATAACAAAAACAAAACTTACAGTAAATTTTGTTACTTAGATTTACATGTACACTCTTAGAACATACTGTCAATCCAGTACCTAAATGGTTCTCCTAGAGCTTTTAACTCATGGGTTTTACATTTACAAAACCGAACCCTGGAGGAATGCACATGTATTGGCAAAGAAACTAAAGTAGGACAAAAGTCACTGCCATTTCACTGCACTGGTGCATGCATGGCTAATTTAGAACAAAGGTCACGTGTTACAGAGGTTTCTAAAAAAAAAAAAAAAGCATTTATCAAACACGTGCATTATATTCATTAATCAAATCAAATTTACAAACAAATCAGATTTAATAAACTGCTTAGAAAGTTAGCTCGCCCTGAACGCATTGACAATTTAACATCTACAAGGTCAAGCTCAAGAAAACACCTGGAACAGCTGTTTAAATGGAGTTCAGTAAGGTAATAAGCAGTTTATAGCGCAGTAATGTGAACTTTAGCCGTGTTTTAGTTTAGTTTCGTATCTAAAAGCCGAGCTCACCCTGTGTTCTGCAGCATGCTGCACTTTATCCGCTGCAGAGTTCACAATTGAACCGAATCAGTGCTGAAGCTCGGTGAAGCTGCTCACAGGTCACCCCCTACCCTGCCCTTTACAACCATTTATTATTATTATTGCTATTGTTCAAGCACGCGCTTTTACTTCCGGTACAGCTTCTTCGTTGGTGGGCCAAAACCCGGAAGTACGGAATAACAACGTCCTCGAGATATCGTTTAGTTTTTGCCTTACTTGGATACATTTCAGAAAAATTTAATAAGAGGAAAAAATTAAAATGATTTAGATTTAAACCCAACAAAATTTATATTCCGCTGTCTTTTCAGTGGTACAACTCTAGCGCCATCTGCTGGATAAACTTCCCTTCTTCGTCTTCTTGTTCTTTGATATTTATTCATATTTAATATAAATAATATTTAATTTAGATAGATAGATAGATAGATAGATAGATAGATAGATAGATAGATAGATAGATCACTATTGATTCCCGAGCGATTGTTTCACACATTACAGCACAAATCCAAAAATCAGGCGACAGTGTGCAAATAAAAGTATTCAGAATAATAAAAATAAACAGTGGAGCGTGGAGGGGGCGTGGTATGTTTTCCAGGATGGGTGATAGTTTGTTTAGTGTTCTTCTTTACATCTAACCTGTCCAGGGGGCGTCCCAGGACTCAGACAGCCTTCTGCATCAGTGTGTTGAGCTTCTCCAGATCTCATGCATGTTGAGTTTTTGCACAGTTAAGATAGAAAGGATGATAATAATAATAATAATGATGATGATGATGATGATGATAATGATGATTTATTTTGGTTGTGAATAACCATATAGAGTAATGTGTTATTTACAAATTTGGTATTTCAGATATTATGAATGACATTAAAAAGAGACTGTTTTTGGAGATTATCCATTTTGTTGTCTAAATGAATAGTGGAAAATATCTCACAAATACAGCTAAAGGTTAGTGTAAAATAATATTTACCCTAGCTGGTAAAGAATGCACATTATTCACATATCTATCTATGTCTCTCTGTCTGGTTGCCTCTTTAGACTGTTTTGAACGTTAATGCATAGTCCGTGTCGATAGAGGGCGCTATAGTCACCCTACTGCAAATGCCCTCTAACATTTAACCCTCTTCCGGTTACTAACATAAAGATTAGACTTGGCACATAAACAGAGACTATAGATTTTTTTTTTACCTTTTGTTTGATTGAAACTATAGTCTAGTCCATTAGAATATTCAACAATGTAGCCTAATTATGACGTGTGTGTGTGTGTGTGTGTGTGTGTGCAGGACTGCAGTAAATCCGGTCGAACTGGTGCAACAAGTTCCCACATGTTTCCTAAAGACTGAGCAGAAAACAGCTTTGTGTCCTGTGACAGGGCAGGAACAGTGAGATGGGCTTATTTTTAAACCCTCTGAAACATGAAAGAGTTAAAATGTCAGCACCCCCCCCCCCCCCACCCACACCCACACACACACACACACACAGCACAAAGCACATAATGACGAGCGACTAAGCTTCTTTCGCATTTTCACAAATTGTTTATTGTTTCAACGTGGAATCGGTTCCTTGAAATGATTCATTCGGTTCATTACAGTAATTAATCAGTGTGTGTATGTCCTGTAGTTCTCACGCGCGTTGTTCATAAACATTAATGCATAGCCCACTCCATCTATTAGCTCTTAGTATCTTTTTTATGTTTATTCTCAGTGCATTATAATGTCTGTTATTCATCTCTGATCAGCATAATCCTCTCAAAACCCCGTGCATGCGTGTTGCAATTCTTTAAAAAAAAAGAAAAGAAAAAAAGGTGTGTCAGCTTGGAGAGGAGGAGGCCATTTTGTAGTGAGCATGCCAGTGTTGTTTGTGCGTCAGGAGCAGGAGCAGGAAGTGAAGTGCTGCCTTTGTGCTGATAGTGGAGTGAGATTGTGAGGCTGTGGGAGTCGAGCTGGAGTCCACACACAGCTCTCAGCTCTGATCCTGCAGCGTTTTGTCCTCCTCCTCCTCCTCCTCCTCCTCCTCCTCCTCATGTCCACACTGCTGCTTCTCCTCGGCTCAGGCTGCTCTGCTCTGCAATGGATGGGTAAGTGTTGTCTTGTGTTTGTGTTGCTTTTCTCCTCTTTCCGCTCAGACGTTCAGGTGCTTTCTCCTGGTTTTGCATGCTGTATATTCCAGTCCAGTCCAGTCCAGTCGTGGCCAGTGCGGCTCGCGGTGTTGTGGTTAATAGCCTCCAGTGTTGGTGGAGTCGCGTTAGCCCCAGAGCAGAGTGCTGAGCGGAAATGGCTCCGGGCTGGGGGCTGCTCATCTCTACTCGGGCTGTTTGGGGGGTTTCGGCCTCTGGATTCGACCTGAGGATTCACAGCTTTACATTATATCTATTTAGATGATTCCGGAAGACGGATAAAGACTAAAGCGGAAGTGTTTTGTAACATTCTGTAGCGCGCGCGCGCGTGTGAGAGAGATTCTGGGTGTAACGACAGTAAAGTTGTCTTTGAGGAAGTGAAGCTGCTCTCTGAATAAAACCACTAACCTGTAAACCTCTTATCAAACGTCAGGGTGTAAAATAATAATAACATGTACAAGTTTATCTTCTTTAAGGATTAATTGCATTTATTCAGCTTTTACACTAAGCTTGCTTGTGTTTTTCCCAGAGAGAATGTAATAAGCAGGCTGCCATTTTAAAGCCATTAAAGGGGCGTTTCTGTTTCTGTCCAGAACAAATTCACGGAGCATCTTGGATTTAACACGTCCACGTCCTCCTGTGTGTGTGTGTGTGTGTGTGTGTGTGTGTGTGTGTGTGTGTGTGTATGATGATGATGATGATGATGTTGATGTGACAGGATGGTTCCACAGGCGCCATGTTGCTTTTACATTCTGTTTTAAAAGGCGAATAGATGATGATTGTTTACAAGCGCGTGCGTGGGAAGTCGCGTGCGCGCGCGGGGTGGGAGGAGGATGAGCGCGCGCGCCACATTTTTAACTAATTGCTATTTATTTATTTATTGCGTTTGATGCAGAAATAATACAAACTCCTCATCAGAGCTTGAAGCCCAAACTTTCCTTTGCATACATCAGCCCAGAGGGGAACAAACCATTTTTATCTAAAAAATATATTAAAATAATAGTAATAA
The DNA here is from genome assembly GCA_030068235.1 of Notoglanidium macrostoma. NCBI lineage: Eukaryota > Metazoa > Chordata > Actinopteri > Siluriformes > Auchenoglanididae > Notoglanidium > Notoglanidium macrostoma. The sequence continues at coordinate 20,467,789 of JAQQZR010000009.1, forward strand.
TTAAAAAGAATCTAGCCTCAGATGATATTATGTATTATGCTTATGATGGTGATGATTTGCACAGGTATTTTAGATTCATACAAATGTTCTAATGTTATTAGCTGCATTAAAGCCTGCTGCTGCTCCATGTTCTCCTCTCTGGACTGCGCGCACACACACACACACACACACACGCGCTACACTTTTTTTTGTTTGTTTGGTGTTCTATCCAATCACATCTATTCAATATTTAGACTCCAGCAAGCTCAGTTCCAGGTCTCTAATGGAACCTTTTCTCCACACATCCTCTGAGAACCCTGTAGAGTGCTAGATTCACCCAAGTGCACACAGAATGTGGGCTGCTGTTCTACTGACACGGGCTACATGCGAGTGTAATGGGAGAACTGAAAGCATTAGGTTATGTGCTTTGCTCTCACTCCCTGGGGAATTCCAGGGTCAGATTGGAAGAAAATAAAATCCCTCTCCTTCCAGCATTAGACTGCGCACACAGCGCGCAACAGTACGGGCTGGAACCTGCACACAGCCGGATTAATGACGCGTCTGCGTTTTAGGTGTAAACATAAAGATGGTGTAAATTCTTATTTTTCATCGGTTTAATAATTGAAGTCATGACCAACTCCTCTCTGAAGTTTAAAGTGTGTCATGTGTTTCCACACCTGTGTACTTTACCGCCGGTAACCCATGATGCATTGTGGCTAACGTAGTTTTAACAGAAGGCTCGTCTGTGCTTTCATCACTCTTTATTTCTCCTCACAGGCAGCGGATAGCACAAACTACAACTAATTTTGTTAGCTGTTTAAGCTTCACTACCAGATTATTTTTTGCCAAAAGGTCATCATGATGTGTAATGAAAGCAAAAGTCAGAAAATGTAGGATTGTTTTTGTAAATTAGAACAGAGGATTAAGAAAGAGTTTGAAAGTTTGATGTAAAAGGATATGGTCCAGGCATATTTAGTCTACTGGTCTTCATTAGTGTTTAGAGTTGATTGTGCTCTGAACAGCTGTGTGAGGAGAGGAGAGGCGATCCACAGCTGCACGGAGTTACCAAATACACATGTGATCTTAAAACCCTTCAAATAATTACTATAACCCCAACAGTGACAGAACATGGTGAAGGGATGGAATATATTACAGGCGTGGGCCGAGGGGGCGTGGAACCCGGCGACGGCGTGGGGGGGTGGTGGTGTGGAACCCAGGGACGGCACGGGCAGAGGGGGGCGTGGAACCCGGCGAAGGCGAGACCAGAGGGGGGTGTGGGAAGGGGGGGTGTGGAACCCGGCGAAGCAGATGCAGC
>JAQQZR010000009.1:20509887-20525253 GCA_030068235.1 Notoglanidium macrostoma
TGTGTGTGTGTGTGTGTGTGTGTGTGTGTGTGTGTGTGTGTGTGTGTGTGTGTGTGTGTGTGTGTGTGTTGTATAGGGGCTCCTGGGATCATCTCCTCTCCCTACGCTGGAGCGGCTGGGTTCGCTCCTGTTGGTTTCCCTCAGGCTGGTAAAACACTCTCACACTTCTCTCATAACTCTACCCTGATCCACGTAATAAAGTTTATGTCGTAGTTCTCACGCTTTTGTTCAGACTAAATGATATGGACGTACAGATCTAACGCTCAGAGCCACTGGCATGAACACGTCTTCTGATTTAGTCTGTGGTGTATGGGCAACGATCGCTCCAGACTCTAAATCAGCGTTTAGCAACACGAGCATGAATCGTTTACTGTACAGAATTGGTTATTGATTATGAATAAAGCAATAATCCTGAACAGCGCGATGTTGAGCTGTGCATCTTTGTTTTTAACTTTATGTATGTAGTCACTTAAGTAATTCATTCAGAGATTCGTTCAGACAATAACCGTTGATATTTTGTATTATATTTGTAATGCGCTTGTGTGTCTTCATAAACAAGGATTTTCACGTTATTGATGTCGATTTAGTAGTTCCTCTGATTTTTATTAAAGTTAACTTTTTTCCAAGAAGAGACTCTCAGCTTAGAAATGTACTCACCTTTTAATAAATCCAGTATATGTATTGCGTAATAAATCCATTTTTACTACATTATAGAGCATAGCACGATATGTTGTAATGCTTGATGTAGGTCTCTGATTATATCTGAGTGCGTTAAAGGTCAGAAAGCATTAGTGTATGGCTTTATAATGTTAATATTCTAATATCTGTTCATAAGAACATTGTAGATGGCAATGTCGTAATGTATTATAACAGTCTCTAGTATTATATGTAGTTCAGATTCTATACCAGAGCTTGTGTTAGAATGCATTATAACATTATCGCATGGCATCATTGCTATTGCTATTGCTTTGTTCTTATGAAGAGATATTGTAATGTTTTATGAACTCCAAGTGTTGTATGCATTGTAACATATTTTAATTCATACTAATGCTTTATTATAAATAAACATTATAAAATATTGTATTATGCATGAGCTGGCTAAATAGTGAAATGTGTAAAATTAATTATTTTTCCTAACAATGGTAATACAAGTGCATTATAAATGTGTTATGAATACTGGATTCATAGAAAGTGTTCCTAGAACTTTCCTCTGTCACTGAGGAGGATGTTTTTGTGAATAATGGCCCCTAAAACAGTAGTAGATGTTTTGGTATGACTTTTTTTTATTATTATTTTTTTTTTAAGATATTGTGTTTGGGTCATTATTTAGAAAATGGCAGTTGGTCCATACAGACTTCATCTTCTTCCTCTTTTGTCCCTTTTCCTCCTCCTCATTGTTTATTAATATAAATTTCCTCAAATTTTCACTCTTGTGTAACCCGAGCCTTGACACATCTGATCATCAGCCATCATCCAGAACAAACTGAAGATGAGGATTATTTTTTTGGACGTTCTCCTTTCCTGTCTCTAACGCAGTGCCGTGTCATTGTTCTGATGGCCGTGTCCTTCTCTCAGGTCTCTCCATGCAGGCGATGCCTGGCCCTCTCGGACCCCTCACCATCCCCACATCAGCTGTAGCCGGGAGGATGGCCATCCACGGCATGCCCCCCACAGCCCTCCATTCCGTTCTCCTTGTCTCCAACCTCAACCCTGACGTGAGTGACTCCGCCCCCAGTCCGACCCTACATATTCCCTTTACACCCTCTATGACCCTGCATGACCCTTCATGATATCATATTGCCTGCAGCTGAGCTAAAGATAAATTTTAGCATTCTTAAATCTGTAAAAATTTCACACATTCCTGCTTTTATTTCAGTAACATTTTAACTTGGTAGAACTGTACCTGTAAGAGACTGCAGGGGATTGCAGGTTCATTAACATGCATTTTTAAAGCATAATAAAATATTAAGGCTTATAGTTCTTTAATTTTACAACGTCTGCATGCTGCTGCTTAAAGTCCTCTAATTGTAACCCTCTCTTTTTCTGTAGAGTATATCACCACATGGACTGTTCATCTTGTTCGGTAAGAATGATGTTATTACCCGTCGAAATCTGATTTGTTGTAGGTTGTTTTTATGAAGGCAGCACTGGCCGAGGAGATGGAGAAGCCATTTCCTCAACAACGCTGCTGCAAGATTGTTTACAGATACAGAATGGCACTGTCCATCATATGAAACACACGCACACGCACACGCGTGTGTTTATTGTCCTCACACTTTAATAAATGTCTGCGGCTGTGTTAGCCAGATCGCCTGAATAATTTGCTCAAAAATGTTCCTTGTTGTTGGTGACTTTTGTAAGTGCAATAAAGCAGTGGAGACGGAGTGTGCATGTGTGTGTTGGGTGTACAAACACTCTGTTATGTACAGAAAATATTTGGCAAAGTCTCTTTTCCCATCAAACAAAATTACAGTATAATATGATAAACTCGATTGCTCTGAAGTTTTAAAAAAAGCCCTGAGATATAAAGTGTCAAAATATTTTAAATATAGTCAATAATAATGCACGAAATAATAGCAGTATAATAAAACTGTGTAAACATAGCATGACGGCACAGTAATCTAATATAAAACTAATGTGTAATAGGCTAATGCACAAATGTGTGCATACTGTAAATACAACGTTATCCTGTAAATGAATATGAATGAAAATGTAATAAAATTTATTAGATTAAAATGTAGTGTGAAATGTTGTGAAATCTTTATAAATATTTGCAAGAATATATCCATTTTCAAAAGGAACCTTAAAGCCCTTCATCTGATGCTATGATTTAGAGTCTGGCGCTAATGCTAATGCTAGCGCTAATGCTAACGCTAGCGCTAGCTGTCCATGACAAACTACACTAGTTTTCTGCATTAAATCAGGAAAAGTCCATCGGTTTTTTTCGCTCTGAACTTTTACTGCACCAGAAATTAACCTGCTATTACAGTTCATCTCTGTGTCATGGAGAAAATGATCATCCATGGAGACGTTAACAGCGTAGCCATATATTAGCATCTTATTCAGTTTTAGGCAGTTGGCTAATTTTCATCTGCAGGCCTTCAGCGAGATGTTTTAAAAACTTATAAAGTGTTGAAGTTAAGTGTACATGTATGTATTAATGTGTCCTGTCATTAACACTGGTATAAGCTGAGGTGTGCTTATATATTTTCTTTTTTTATCATACTGCCTCAGTACAGCTGATGACCAGATCTTTTTAAGTGATTAATTTTCCTTGTTCTTCAGGTTTGATATCAAACTTGTATTAAAATACTTTCCATTTCATTCCTCTATAAATCAGTGTGAAACTGCATACCTTCTCACCTTAATGTAATGCAGTGATTAACAGTTCAGTTTAATTATTTCACCGAAGCGCAGATCTATTTGACACGTCGATAAATAAAAGGAGTCCAAAGAGTTTTAATGTTCTGTTTCTCTGTGTGATTTGACCTGCACATGTGATTTAATGCTGTACATATGTTAATATAAAATCTTTGTTTCTTGTGTGCAGGAGTGTATGGAGATGTTCACAGAGTTAAGATTCTGTTCAATAAGAAAGAGAATGCGTTGGTGCAGATGGCGGATGCGACACAGGCCCAGCTCGGTGTGTGTTTGATATATAGGTTGATGATGAAGTCAGCGTATTGATTGATATTGTTAATGCTATAGAAGAATAAACAGATTTGATTCTCTCAGCTCGGTTTTTGAATCTATGACATTTACTATGTTTTTGATCAGCGATGAGTCACCTGAACGGCCAGCGTCTGTATGGCAGAGTGATGCGTGTCACCATCTCTAAACACCAGACAGTGCAGCTTCCTCGTGAGGGTCAGGAGGATCAGGGCCTGACCAAAGACTTCAGCGGCAGCCCGCTGCATCGCTTCAAAAAACCTGGCTCCAAAAATTTCCAGAACATCTTCCCTCCATCAGCCACGCTGCACCTCTCCAACATCCCGTTAGTAACAAAAGCACACACACATGCACATCTGTGTACAAATGATCTCACGAGGAAATCCGTCATGACCTGGTTTGTTATAGGGGAGCTGCAAGTTCTTAAATTAGTCAGTGTTCCTGTAATCATTATCTAATAGAAGATGTGATAATAAATTTAAGGCTTCTTTGATTCATTAATTTGTTTTATGTATTAATTTTTGAGGTAAGTAAGTGAATGATGCTAGATTAATTATCAAAATATCTCAGTTTAAAAATCATTGTTTGAGCTCATGAGCCGAAGCTCATGCAGCAGTAAAACTTTTAGCGATCTCCTAACTCCCTGAGAAAAACTAGTTTAGTTTAAGGCTTGATCCTAATATAAATCATTTTATCATTTTTATTAATTCCTGTGTATCACAATTGCATCATGTTTGACATGTTTAAGTGCAGCAGTTCTTACTATTAAAAGTTGACGACATTCATAATATTGCAACATTTTGGTGTAAAATAAGGGTTTATAAGTTAAAATCTCTGAACTCAGAGCCGTACTCAAACATGCACCCTAGTGTCAGATATTTTGTAATAAACAGTAATTTAAGAAGGAAAAAAAAAAGCTACCAGAATGAACACTATTTAAAACACATACATTCACCTGTGAATATGAAACACCCTAAACATTTAGCTCTTTTTGTATTTTTACAGACCGTCTATTGCGGATGACATGCTGAAGGACCTGTTCTCCGGTTCAGGATACACCGTTAAAGCTTTCAAATTTTTCCAGTAAGTTTTCTTTAGCAATCATTTGAACAGCGTGACATTTAAATATGTAAAGTCCTCTTGGACACTCGTTATATTTCTCTCCGCTCCCTCTTTGCACTCTCTGCGCACCCGTTCCTTCCTCTCTTCTTTCTATTTCTGTTCTCTCTCTCTCTCCTCTTCTTTCGTTCTTTCGTTCACGCTCTCCCCCCACGCTCTGCATTCTAAGTGTTCTCCCTCTTCTCCAACAGGAAGGACCGTAAGATGGCGTTGATCCAGCTGGGCTCGGTGGAGGAGGCCATCCAGGCTCTGATCGACCTCCACAACTACGACCTGGGCGAGAACCACCATCTCCGGGTGTCCTTCTCCAAATCCACCATTTAGCGGCCTACCCCTTCCCCTCCATCAGCGCCGCCGCTGTTCTGTTCACGGGTTTAAATCTAAGAGACGAAGCCTGACTGACGAACTTCTGTAACTAAAGACATGATTAAAAAAAACTATATTAATGAAAAATAGACAAAAAAAAACAGCAAAGACTTTGGGTAGTTTTAGAGATTTTAGGGGATTTAAAGTTATAAAGAGTTAGAGACTACTATATGACCTTCAGGTAGAGGTAAGCTGAAGGATTTTTTTTTTTTTTTTTAAGCTGGAGACGTGTGAGCTTCGATTTGATAGCAACGAAGTTCCCGTTTTTATCTGTTTTATCTCACAGCCATTGCAGCACAGCCATCACTGGATGGTTTGAGCAGAACTGCAGCAGAAACTTCAGAGAGAGCGAGCGAGAGAGAGAGAGAGAGAGAGAGAGAGAATGCTCTCTATATGACTTTGGAGAAGATTATGTACGTGGACGTGAACATGGATGTTGATGTGCCTGTAGTGCTATTTAACTGTTAACGTTTCACCCAGGTGCTCCATCCAGCCTTCACAACTGAAGCCTGATTGGATAGGCCACGCCCTCTTTGAATGTCCGTGATGTCATCACAAGGTGCCGCCGGGTAAAAACCCTGTAGCGACGTTCCCTCACCAACGAGAGCTATCTTTCACGTAGCAGTAAAGTGTCCACGTGATGGACGGGGAACGGTTCTAACACGTGCTCGGGATCTGTGAATACATCCTGAAAGATATCATGTTCTCCTGTGAAATGGGTTTCATTAAAAAAATTTTTTTTTTTTTTTAATTAAACGTCAGACGGACGAGACTGTTGTGAAACCTGCATCACCTGGCCTGGACCGCTTGGCCGTTCGTTTGCGTTCAGCTGAGATGTTTTTATAAGTCATAAACATGCACGATCATTCCAGGAATGCATGTCCAGCTGTCCGTCATGCTGGAACGCTCCAATCAGCAGAGCCTGGCTGTCAGGAAGCCCCGCCTCCTGTCATTTAAATGTCATTTGAATGTGAATCATGTAGCCCCCCTGATGAACGCTTTCTGGTTGCTGATTGATTCCCTCTCCATTTGGTGTCCCTCTTGTAATCAAGTCCTTTTCCTTTAAAATTTTATTATTGTTTATTTTGATTTTTCTTTCTGTTTTTCCTTTCCTGGTTGCATTCTCAGAATCAGAACGAGTCAAAACAGACCTGATTTGATGGAGGCTTTTTCTGCCTCTCTCTCTTTCGCCTTGCTGTCTCACCTCCACATGTCCAAATCAAAATAAGAAAAGAAAAGCGAGAGAAACAGAGAGAGAACGTGCATCTCTGTGGCACAGGGAGAAAAGCCATCCCTACTGAAACACTCCGGTTTTAATTTCGTGTTCATCGTGTGGTGAAATGTGCTAGTGAGTTAAATTAGGCCGTGGTTTCGGTCCGGGAAATAAAAAGGTGTGGAAGAACAAAAGTGTCAGTGGGTAAATTATGATAAATAAACGTGAAGGAAAAAGAGCTTCATCTCGATCCTGGAGAGCCACCAGTCTGTCTGGTTGCCAGGTCTGTGCTTTTCAAAGTATTTATACCACAGCGCTGTTGAATTCTTGAATCTGATTGGTCAGAAGGTGTTGATTTATCATTTCTATAGTAACAGCTCATTCACCGGGACTTGCACTGCAGATTAAATGGCTTAAAAAACCAATATGGTGGAGTTTTCTGTAAGGTGAAATGTGTTTCTGTATCGTGTACAGAAGGAGTCTCCAGTGTCAGTGTCGCTTTGTGACAGTCAGAGGTAAAGCTGGAACGTTTTCCTGGATCTTTTTTGTGGTTTGTCATAAACATGACTTCAGATAAGAGAAAAAAAATTTAATGGCGAAGGTTTTGTAAGACGTGAATTTTGTGTTGATGCTGCGTGTTGCAAACTATTTTCATAAAAAGTTAACAAGTGAATTCGAATTTCAGAAGATTAAAATTAACGTATTCACATTCTTGGACTTTTAGTGCCCAAAGGGTTTAACATGAATGTTTCTGCAAACCCCCAGACGTCGGCTCTCTAGTTTCTTGCATGGCGACGTGTGGGCGGAGCCTCGTGATGCCTTTTTGTTGTTGTTGTTGTTGTTGTTTGCGCCAAAGAAAAAAATTCTAATAATTTTCATATTTGGCCACACAGACCTGGCAACCTTTTCTCTCACCACACTCCTGATTTACACCAACATCTACTCAGAGATCAGTAGTGTTAGATGAGATTAGATAAAGATCAGACTGCTGGTTCTCAGGATCAGACTCATCCTCAAGCCTTAAAATTCCTATGGAGGGCCTCTTGGTGGCGCTGCTCTTTTGCCTGAGCAAATCCCAGGCCTGTTTTGTTTTTTGTTTTTTTTCCCAGGCCATGTTCCACAAAAGATGAGATTAACTTGAAAAAAAAACCCTAAAGATTAATTTAGCATCGAAACAAAATGAAATGCAGGGCAAGGGAGAGTGTCGTGTCTTTTTTTTTTTTTTTTTTTTTTTTTTTTTTTTTTTTTTTCCTTTTTGCTAATTTAAATTTTACCTGAAGCGATTGATTCCACTGACACTTCTCAAAAGAAATACAATTTTTCTTTGAAGTTTACAGTCTTACATAAAGCAAAACTATTCAGGTCTATTTATCTTTAATGATTGTCAAGATTTTTTGGAGAAAAAAAAAAAGAAGTTACTTATTTTTGGTAATTTGTTCTTTTTTATGGAGAGAAACAAAACAAAATGACGAAAAACAAAAAAACACTCACCGGGTTTTTGTACCACTATAATCATTCATGACATCATGGTGAAAAGAAAAAAAAATCATATTTACTGTGTATTTACTTCATTTTCTTATTATGTGCCTTATAATGTGTTTATAATCAAAATAGGTTTTAGAAATATTACCTAAGATATCTTAAGTACTATTTTGTGCGATTGGTGAGAGGGTTGATTTGTTGATTTTTATTTGGAGCTTTTTGTTTTCTTGTAGTTTTCTTTTAGATGTGTATTTTTGTGGGGACTCAGTATTGTGTGGTCTTTATTCAAATCATAAATTAATGTTTGGTGCTTTGAAGGCACACTGGAGAAACCAGAACGAACGGTTTGGTGTAAAAATGCTCAATGTTATGCTGTGGGTCTCCTCCGTCGCGTACGTGTGTGTGCGTGCGTGTGCGTGCGTGTGTGCGTGCGTGTGTGTGTGTGCGTGCGCGTGTGTGTGAGAGTGCTGGTGAGAATCTCAGCTCGTCGTCTCTGCATGATGAAATGCTGTGAAATGAAGATCACGAATCTGTGATGGTTCCCGTTCGAGGACGTTTAATCCGTCTCTTTTTAAACCCGTTTCCCTAAAGAATTCTGCTCACACCTTTTTTTGAAAATCACACCGTTTTTAATAACCTATTCAGCATTCAAAAGTATGTGCTTATACTGTTGAGTGCAAAAGTTCGCAGATCGTACATTTATTTACAATCTATAAAACTTTTAAATTCCAAAATGTTAAAAATCAAGCATAAAGTGGAAAAAGACAACAATCCAAAACACAAAACAAGACAAAAAGACAAGACACGGCAAAACATGTCGACTTCTAAACAGGGAGTTATAAAGGAATCACTTTCACAAACTTTTGCCTTGATCTTTTACTTTGAATATATTCCTCTTAATGAACCCTTTTTGGCCTTTGTGGTAACGGAATGTGTAGGAAGGAACCCAAAACACGAAGTGTGGCATTCCGAGTCACATGAGTGTTCCCGGGAGGAACGTTCCCGGTGTTCAGTGTCGGGTTACGCAGCTGATTAGCTGGATTTTCTGAGTAAAAATGTTCCGATTATTTACATCACCTACATGCGTGTCACGTCTCTGAGGTTTCTGTTGACCAGAAGGTCATGAACTCACAGGATGAAGCCAATGTTCATACTGATTTAATAAAATGAAGTCAGTGTTTGAAAACATGCTGATGGTGTGAATAATCTGAGCGAGCGCTCATCTGCTACGCTCACAGACAAACGTTAACTTCAGCCATCATTTAATTGTAAAATATTCACTTCAACAGATCAGCTAAGTGTCTGATGAGGATTTCTCTCCTAATTAATAGTGTCCTATATATGTATGTAATATTGGCATTAAATTATGTGTTTACAGCTAAAACATAATTACAAATTTCAGCGCGACACATTGTGGTCAGACAGACAGCGCTGAACTTCACACCGCTGCTCATTCCAGCTGAAATCATGCAAGAAAAATGCGCTTAAGTTCAGGTTCCAGGGCCGACGTCAGGTGTAAGTCACGTGGACACGCTTCTGCCTGTGTGCAACTCTCACGTAACGTCTGTAGTTACATCTGAGGTCAAAGTTTCATTATTAAATTGTCAGCGGGTGCTTTACTCGACTCTGAATGAATAAGATATAAGTAAATTAATATGCATTGCAACCATAAGGGTGCACAAACTTTTGCATCCAACTGTATATTGGCCCAATAAGTGCTCTTAATACATGCTCTTGATGACACAAACAGGATGTTAGTGGATTACAGTTCATTTTCTGTGACATGACATTTAATGAGGTGATGTTTAGAGTTTTAGGATCCTGTAGATTAGGGTGGATTATAGAGCGCGTCATTTCCTGCTGAATCAATCGAATCAATCTGTGTCTGGAGAACACCACAGCATTCATGAATTTCTGATATTTCTGAGCAGAATGATCTGAGATTGTGTGTGCGTGCGTGCGTGTGTGTGTGTGTGTGTGTGTGGTTTTAGACTTCTCTTATTTACTGTATCTTATAATCAGATTGATTTAGGGGGTGTGGCCTATTTTGTGCTCTGTAGTGATTTTTATTTTTTCGTTTATATATTTTTCTCTCTTATTTGTAAGGATGCGAAACTGGATAAAGGTGGCTCGGTGTGTGTGCGTGTGCGCGTGTGCGTGTGTGCGCGTGTGCGTGCGTGCGTGCGTGTGCGCGTGCGCGCGCGTGCGCGTGTGTGTGTGAGTGTGTGAGAGAGCGAATGAGAAGGAAGAAGCTGGGTTGGTGGTGGTGTGAAGGATGTGACGCTTTATGCTGTATCTGTAAAAGCTTTTCATTTACAAACAGGAGAAAAAGCCAGACTTGTGATTTTTAATGTGGCACTAAAAGCAGTTCATTCTGATTCTGATTACATTTTCTCTCCATCACATTTGCATCTTTACATTTAAATTGAATTTTTTTCCCAGCTAATCATTGTCAGTCCTGTCTCTCGACTCAGGCAGCATCGTCCCGTCGCCACGTCTCACACTTTCCTCTTAAGATCCGCCTTCAGTCTTTTTAATACTGAATTTAAACACACAGAATAACGCAGGACCAAAGTTTATGTGCCTTTCATCCATCTATTGAGCTTATTTGTAACCTTCTTCCTGGGTGTATATCAGAAATCAGAACCAACGGTTTTATGTGTATGGTTTTTTTTTTATTAGTTTTTTTTCCCTTCCCAATCGTTGTTGCAATTCCACTGAAGTGTCTTGTGTGGGTTTTTTTGTTTGTTTGTTTTTTTTTTTTTTCTATTTCCCCTCAAACAGAAGGTGAAGCCATATGACATATCAGAATATCATATCAGCTAATTTCCCCTCATTAATGAGCTCCTGCACCGATGCTGAATGTTTCGTACGTCATTCCATGAAATCTTCGTGTTAATTTTTCATAACAGCTTCGTTCAATACGGTCGAGATTTACGTTACAACAAAAAGAACCATAAACGATTAAATTTCATCTCATCTTTACACAAATTGAATTATGAAAGCTTTATTATTACCAAAGGAATTTGACTCCAATTGGACCGATTTAGATGTTAAGTTCTGAAACGCTATAAGCAACTAAATAACATTTTATAAAGAATTAAACTACGGGTGCGATGGAGATGTTTGTGCTCTTATTCCAAAATCTCAGCAGTCTTTGTGGGTGGAATTTTTATTCGTTAATATCACCTGACGTAAGCGGGATCTCATTAGTGATGAATATTAATTAAGGAATGAATAATGAGACTCCCGTCATGATAAATGTTGATGCATTGTTTTTGTAATTGAGAGAAAAACGCACATGAAAAGTTGATTCACATGCAAAAAGTGACTTCTGTTGCACTTGAAAACGGTTTTAAGCTAAAGTTTTCCAAGCTTAAAGTTTCAGCCATCTTGACTTTTTTTCTATTTTCTCTTTTTTTTGGTCTCTAAACAATCTGGGCTACAATTCTTCCTTGCTGAAATTGTAAATTATTTTGCGTTAAAGGGAGGGACGTAAAAACAAGACTCGACTCAGGCACGACGCACATACAGAAAGTGCCTGCATCCGACCTCACGATCCTCACCTCGCCTTGAAAATCCCCTATTTATAACTCCTGGATATTAATATGAATGTTCCACTACCAAAACAAACAAGTGCTTGTAAATATGTGCTCCCTTTTTGTTTTTGTTTAAACCTGGCCAAAAAAAAGAAAAAAAATCAACAAAAATTAAAAGGTTTCTGGGAACAAGATCCAACACATCAGTTGATATGGACTGGTTTTTATATTTATGAAAATTCAACATTTTTTGTCTTCTGTATTTTGATATTGCAGCAGGACCAGCTTTTTATTTGTAAAAGTCGTTTATGTGACCTTTGTGAGGAAAACGTTGGAGAGACGAGCGGATTCAGTTTATGAGGTTGATGTAATAAAATGCAAATAGAAGATTAAACTATTAAAGAATCATATTTTCTAATTTTTTTGCAGTGCATGATTGATTTTGGATTTTTCTTTTGTGTGTTTTTTGTATTTTGTAGGAAGAGGTTTTTTTTTTTTTTTTAAATGGCTTATCTATTATGCATAATCATTATTAGCGTTCCAGCTATTATTATTATTATTATTATTATTATTATTATTCAGTCGGAGTCTCTGCTGATTTTTTTCCTAATCAACTTTAATTGTAGCATGCCTCGAATAAATGTCATGACACCTGTACTTTCCTCAGTCCTCTGTCTCTTCATGCTTTTCCCTTTGGGTTTATGTCCTGATCCTCCAGGCCTGGAGACGCCTCCAGTACCATCTTTAGCTCTCGCCATCTCTTTCAACCCCTTAACCTGTCAGATTATTATAATTATTCTGATTATTAATATTAAAGGTGTGCAGTGCTGAAAGCGAGGCCTGGCCGCTTCTGGCACTTTAAGGGGTTAAAATCTGGTTTAATATCAGACTGAATTTTCGAAACACCTCCATTCCAGTCTGCCCTGTTTTGTCCTCGGTGGTACTGGAGAAGGAACCCAGGTTCTTACTTTACCGCTGTCTTTCTGACTGCTCTGTTCTCTAACGCACCCACACCGACCTGTAACACTCCTGCACGGGTTTGTCCTGCTCTAACACCCAGATTCACTCCCTCCTCTATTCTTATCATCACGCCTTAAACTGAACTTCTCCGATGACTGGATTCACCGTGGACTTGCTTTTCTGTCAAAACTAATCGTATGTGGATGCAACAAGAAGGTCGTAATAGGAAGTTATTCGTAGAACTCAATCATAATTGTGAGCCATGTGATGTGGAAATCGTCGAACGTACACAACAAACCTCTATTTTCATCTTTACGATGATGATGCGATTATAAACTGTAATGAATGCTATGTTTATGGATCGCAGGCGTGTCGCATACGGCTAAAACTCCACTGTTTTGACTAAAGCAGTCACTATAGTTACAGTTTAAGAGATGAAAACGAAGTTTGCTGTTACAATGAATGAAAACGCTAACTGCATAAAATCAAGTCAATTTGTAAACCTGCAGACGCAAATGTGAAATACTTTACAAACTTTAGAAATTAAAGCATCGATGTCTCATATTTACCATTTGAGACGTGTACTTTACAAATTTGTAATTTGAGACGTCTGGATTTTACAAATTTACAATTCTATCATCTGTCATTTTTTTAAATGACAAATTGAGATGTACTTTACAATTTAAGCCCGTAGTATTTTGCAAATTTACAATTTGAGATATCTGAAATTTAGAAACTTTACAATTCTCATCAGTTTGCTAGATTTACAACCCATACTTCACAAACTTTGCAAATTTTTCACTATATTAATTTCTCAAATTTACAGACTAAAATATTTGTAATTTTGGCACTCATGTGATTACTTTGACAGAAAATAAACTCCACAACTCCGCCCCCGAGTCTCTCTGCTCGTGCTTCTGTTCCGTGTCCTCCTGCAGGCTAAACACATCAACAACTAAAAACAAATGTAAAGTGTCCGTTTCTCCTCCTCACCCTGGTCTGCTCTCATGTGACGACATCATTTAAGATGAGCAGTGTTGTATAACTTTGCATAATTTCTTGAGGCAATGTCAGCAGTTCTCCTAACTGTACAATGCTGGAATTTACCAGAGGTCAAAGGTTAAACAAACAGATTTAAGGTGACAGGGTCGAGAAGGTCAGAATTGGAATGTTTATTTTTAACATTCAACACAATAATACAGTGAAAATTCATTCACAATTACAGTTGAGTGCAAAAGTTTGCACACCCCAACAAAACCTGTCCACTTGATGATGAGCAATTGTTTGCTGTTCTGGACAAAACTGTATTTCTGTTGATTTTCTCTGATGCTTTGGATCATTGGCTGATTGCAGGAAACGCAGCTTTAGCATTCAGCAGTCCACTCAAAAAACAAAATGGTTCCTAGGTTGTCCTTTAAGGGGGACACTTTTAAGGTTCTGAATAGAAGCCTACAACCTGTAACTTTCCAGGGAATCTCTGAGGAACCCTTTTTGCTCACCACAAATTAAGCATCCACGTTCTTCAGTTTGATCCTCTAGAGCACCGGTTCCCCAGCCTTGGGCCTTGAGAACTCGTTCTCATGCACATTTTTAGTGTTTTCCTGCTCAAACATGCCCACTTCCAGCCAGGAATGGTGTTTTAAAGCAGAGCAGGGGACAGGGGGTTTTCCATGACCTGGGTTGGGAACCCATACTCTAGGAGAACCCTTTTTAAGGTTCTATGTACAAGCTAAAAACATTTAACTATCCAGGGAAGCACTGAGGAACCTTTTTTGTATGTTCACCTTTTATCTAGCACCCTTACCCCTCCCTCTCCAAGCATGTATTAGAGCATACGGTGGCGGTCAGGTTCCAAGTACTTACATTCACACTCCCTTGCTTTTTTATTTTCTTAAATAATAAGTATGATCCTCCATTTTTCAACATTTGGTTCTCAAACTTGTTCTCCAGCTCCAGCAAACACTGCTTCCTCTTCTTCCTTCTTCCTCGCCTTCCTTTCTTCTTCTTTGTCGTCCTTCCGGATTCACACTGCCGCTTGTAAAAATGTGAAGTGTGGAAGGCGCTCTCTAGAGGTTTGTCCCTTCTGGGCCACTGTAGCGCCGCAACACGGCGGCTCCGTAGAGGTGGACCCGCTCCCTGTGTAGGTATAAAGGGCTCGTTCTAAACTTACACAAACACAACGATTCAGAGTTACAGCTGATTATACACTAATCAGGACTTACTGTACTTATGAACTCCTTAAGGATATTATGGAATATATACTCCACTTCTGCTAATAGATTCCCTCAAAATCTGACAAAGTGGACCTTTAAATCCTGCTTTTGTTTGTAAAATTTCTTAACGCAGCAGTTTAGGTTGCCAGATCTGTAGAAAACAAACCTTTTGAGGTCAGTATGTTGTTTCATCATTCTGGTTTGTTGATTACACAGAACCGTGATACAATGAAGTTATGCACACACACTCTCTCTCTCTCTCTCTCTCTCTCACACACACACACACACACACACACACCGTTAGCTTATTATGCAATATATCCTTATGTGGGAACATAAGGAAAATTCATTTTAGTGAAACAATTGACATTCTCCAAACTCTGACACTGACCTTAGTGAGTGAGTGAGTGAGAGAGAGAGAGAGAGAGAAAACCACATGTGACTAAAATCACAAAATAACTTTATCTTTGAAAATTACAGGTAAAAATACATTTGATTTAAAAAAGTTGTACCCTTTTTTTTTTCATTATTATTTATAATCAGAGTTTGCATTTCTATTAAAAATGATGAAGTTGCATTACAACTTTAACTCAAATTCACACTTTTCCCCTCATGAGTAACAAGATATTGCACTATTTTGGGCTAATGTTCTGGAATCTATAAAGGTAATACGTACATTTCCTGATGGGTCGAAATTGATCACGTGATGCCGAAGTAGCCAATCAGCTGTTTAATTAAATCAGTTTAGTTTAGTGAAGTTCTTCGTTTGTAACAGCAGCAGCTAAAAACCAACCCGAATGAATTC
>JAQQZR010000009.1:20542797-20558106 GCA_030068235.1 Notoglanidium macrostoma
TCAGCTCATTCACTGCTGGACTGAAGCTTCCAGTGGAAGTGATTTTCAGTCCTAAATAATTATAATCTTTACACTGCTCTATCGTTTGTGTCCCGAGAGACAATATATTAATCTATTAATCTATTTAGAGAACATTTCAAGTGTGAAAGAGCGAGTTCACACTCTCAGGGGTCGACAGAACCACAGCAGGCGCTAAATTGGGTGCAAGATCAAAGGGACGTGTCTGCAAACTGAGAGCACGCACGCACACACACACACACGCACGCACGCACGCACGCACGCACGCACGCACGCACGCACGCAGCATCTTACCGACACTTGGGGGGGGATTTGGTATGCAAAAGATTCATGACAAGTCGTACACTCATGTAGCGTATGTAAACAAACTAGACAGCTAATCAAGCTTGACAAATGTAGCTGGTTACAATACATGGCCAAAAGTTTGTGCACCCTAGACCATCACACCATACATGCGTGTTGAACATCTTGTTACAGATGTTTCCCCCTGTGCAGTTATAACGCGCTGCACGCTGCTGTTCGGCTCCCACTAGCTGTCGGAGCGCGGCTGTGGGGATTCGTGTTCATGCAGCTACAGGAGCGTTAGTGAGGTCAGGCGCTGATGTTGGGATGTCGAGGAGGCTCCAGTTCCAGACATCGTCAGGACAGGAGATTACACGTCTTTGCGGTTTCTCGGCTTCAGTGCCACTTTTGTTTTATTCATTTCCAGAGAGAGGAAGAGAGACGCTGGTGAGGCAACAACAGTTTATAACCACTTCCTGATTGTGATTTACTCTTACATGAGGTTAACGAAACACAAGTCAAACACAAAACTATTTAAACACACACACACACACACACACACACACACACACACACACACACACACACACACACACACGATAAGAATCCATTAAAGTGAATTTGTTCAGGAACAACATTAACTCTGTGACTGAACATAAAGTGAAGGGTTTCAGTAAGGTCACTCTCGGACGACAAAATACAAACCATAATAATCACCAGCACATCACCGAGACAACGCCGGGCCTCCAGCCGGACACGGCCGTTAATATTATTAAAAACACTTTTCTGAGATATTGCAAGGGTTTTTTTTTTCACTTTTTTTAATAATTACAAACTAACTGGATGCAAACTTTTCTTCTGTAATAATTAATTTGTAAACATTAAATTCATCATTTGATAATAAATAATAAAATGTGATTGACTAGAATGTAGTTTTTGCTAGCTAGGGTTGATCAAAATGCGGAGTTGTGTAAAAGCCGTCCCAAGCTCACAGCTCCATAAGCTCTCGTCTTCCTGGAGAAACTCTCGCACGTCGTTCTGCGATTTCAGATCGAGTGTCGGCTGGAGTTCTGCCTTTCAGGTGGGCCGTTTCTGACTGCTGATTGGCTGAGGGCAGATTTAAAGCCTCACACATGGAATCCAGCGTAAAGATTCAGATGTATAACTCTCAGTCACACAAAGATCCTTGTACAGAACGGTTATATTAGTCCTCATCACGCAAGAACAAACAACAACAAAGAGACGCACGTTTGTTATTACAGCGCTGAGTGGAGGCGAGTCAGCAGGTTTATATTAACACTCGGGCTTCCTGAAAACACACGCTTTTAAACAGGAAAGGTACGAGTCAGTGTCAGACATCAGAAATGATGAAAATGTAAATGTACTGCTAAAATGAACAACTACAGCTACAGTATAATACAGTGTAAAAAAAATGAGTGAGAAAGTTTATTTTAGGAAACAAACATCTTTAGCAAATCAACACAACAGTGCTGATCTATACAGGAACTGAAGCAGCTGAGAGACACAAACATCGATCAGAATTACATTTTTTTTTTTTTTTTTTTTGCAAAAGAGAAGTGAAGCGACTGCAGAGGGAACCGAGAGCCGCTCTTTTTTACACTCGGGCTGAAACGCCGTGTTTTTGGTTTCTGAATCAGACACTCGCTGTGCTGCTACAGTTGGGAATGGGGTGCCAAAACTTTGTGCACAACAACAGCTTGGCATGATGAACCGACAACTTACAAAGGTGCCCTAGAACCCACAGCCCCTCATCAGGTTCGTGCTGCTGCGAGAGACGCGCCTCGACAGACCACGGTGTTCCTAACAGGAGTGTGTAATGGGTGAGCGACGGATCTGCGCCCGCGTGTCGGAGTTTAAAAACAGAAACGGTAACACGGCTACGGTGCGAGGACGTGGCGTCGATCCTCACGATCTATAAACACCGCGATCTCGGGGCTCCGGCAGTCCGGATAGTTCACAGGAACGCCTTTAGCGTGACGGCGACCCGAGAACCACTCACGTGCTCCGGACGCAGCTCGGAGAGGAACGACAAAAGCATTTGCAAGGAAAATGCTGCACATCGCACTTATTCAAATATCCGGGAAGGCAGCGTGCAACCATGCGAGCGCGGGAAAGAAAAACATGGCTGAAGGAGCAGGAATGAGCGGGAACACGGACTGCTCCATCAGTCAGCTCCTCAGCGTGTCGCAGTGGTTCAGCCCAGGCTTCTATTTCTACATAAACACCTGCACTGTGATACAGCAGCGCTGGGGCAATTACAATTACAGCACCTCACACTTACACAGACCGAGCATCAGGGTCTCCAGCATCAACTCCCCTGGGCCGGGAGGGGGCGGGGCGAGGGAGGGGGCCGGGAGGAAAAGAGAGACAGGCTGGGATTTGGGGATGAGCAGGGATGAGTGCAGGGTTGGGATACAGCAGTCCGTTTTATTTATCTTTTCCTTTGAAACTTTCCAGTTTTCCTCCACTGAGTTTATAACCACGCCCTGTTACTGTTTCAAATGATTGAGCGACGTACACAAAACGTCTTTGACAAGCTGTATCACCTGACTGTGTGTGTGTGTCTCCACACACACCTGAGGGCCTCACCAACACCAGGAAAGAAACACAACACATGCATCTAATCAACGTAAACACAAATAAAATTTAAATAATTTAAAAAAATACAATTTTAATCGCAATACTGCCGAAATCATAACACGACTGACCACAATATCATCATCATCCTCATCATCGCTCGTACGAAGGGAGGAGTTTTTTTTCTTACCTTCGGGTAGTCGAGCTCGAAGAAGGTCTCGAGGTTACTGACGAGGTTGGGGTCGACGCCCTTCAGAGGTTTGAGCAGCGACACTCCGGCCAGTTTGCTGTACGGCTGCTTATCACTGTTCTTCTTACTGAGATGCAAGCGGCTGCGGAGGGAAAAATAATCACGCTTAGTGACCGTTAGTGCCACGGTCTCCATAGCAACCAGATAACAGGAACGACGTCGGTCTCTAAAGTGCGAATTCTGAGACGAGTCACATTTACGTTTCAGTCCCGAAGAGCAAAAACACACGAATAAGTAAATAAATAATAAATAAATAAAGCGCTGTTCATTGTGTCAATCATTCACAGGAATGTTTGAAGCAGCTAGTTGGGGAAAAACGCCTAGGTTTTGTTTCCTGTATGCAGACTAGGTAACGTGACCCAGCGTTAATCGGCTTCACGCCGCCACCGGATGCGCGACGTGTCCTTTTATTTAGTTACAATGTGACGATTACATCACTTATTTATTTCAGTTTAATCAACACTTTTATAAAACGCCATTTATTCATTTTAATGACTCGAATGAAAAAAAAACAAAAAACAAAATTAAGATGAAAACGACTAGCTGCTCAAGGAGGACAAAAGTAATGGCTCCCTACAAGCGGAGCAGGTGTGTGAGCAACGCTACATTACTGGAACAGTTACAGAAGGAACTTGCGCCGATTCTGCATTTAGCAACAGAAGGAGAAGAAAAATCTGCAACAGTTTAGAACAGCTTGTTTTACTCATCAGTCAACTTGGTTTTTTACAGGTTATTAGGACACATTACTGAAATCTACATGCTAAATGACTCGCACAACATGCACGTTTTTGAGAAAATTAATCTCACACACACACACACACACACAGATACACACACAGATACACACACAGATACACACACAGATACACACACAGATACACACACAGATACACAGATGTCATGGTGAAACTATGGGTGTGTGTGTGAAACTGGATCTACAGCTCAACCTGTTGGATCACCTCGTGTCTCTGATCTGTGTGTCTCCTAGATTTAACACACTGCGTGATTCATACAGCACACACACACACGCACACGCACAATGCCAGAGGTTTACTGGGGGTGTGTGCGCACTTTGGATGTGTGTTTGTGAGAGGGAGACAGAGAGAGAAACTTGTGTGTGTGTGTAAACATTTAAATAAACAATTTGTGATGAATATTAATGAGCTGCACTTCGTGTGCGTTGCGTGGTGTTTATCGAGCGCAGATCTGTGCGTCTTTAATGGACATTGCTGAGAAGAAGTTGAGACACACACACACACACACACTCCTGCCGGTTTTAAACAACTGCAACATTTTTAATAAATAAATAAAGAACGTCTTTGCTGTGTAAAAGACGCATGTTTACGTGTTCAGGATTCGGCCGTGAGCCGCTTTTAAATGTGTTGCAAGGACTCAGTCCTACTGTGTGTGTGTGTGTGTGTGTGTGTGTGTGTGTGTGTGTGTGTGTGTGTGTGTACACAAACACAGCAATTCTAGGTGTAAGTGATAAAATTCAGTCTGAATAAACGGCCGACTTCATCCTTAGCCATAGCAAGGGGTTAAAACCGCTACAGTTAGACTGTACCTCTGAAAATATGTAATAAAAAAGGTCTAATAAATTAAAATTTAATTAAATCCTAATGTTCTGCCAAAATCCACTGATGATAAAATTCTCCTTCATTATAAAAGCACGCGCTTCTGCTGCAGGTTCCAGGGTTTTATCCCATTTCTGAGGTTTGATCCGTGAAAATTCCTGAACCGAAGCCTGTCGGTTTGGAGAAAGTGCCGCGTCTATTCACAGGAAAACCCATAAAGGAGCGCCGAACGCGGAGCAGAGACATCACCACATCACTGTTTCGGGAATAACTTGGACTCTTTCCCATCAGCGTGGAAAGGAATTCCTAAAGCCCTTCTGCTCGGCTCGTCACGTCTATTTTAACGTCTTTTCTCTCAGTTCTCACGCAGGCGAGGGGAGAGACGGGGCACGGGAAATCGCTCGGGGCGCGCGAGGACGCTTCACCTCGTCTGCCTGCCGTCTGGTTCGGAGCCTGAAAGCGGAGACTGAGGTTTCCCTGTCCCCCCCTCACTGAACACGGATTCATTCCGGGAATCGTTGGATAACAACAGGAAGAGGTCTGACCCCAGGCCTGGGCACGCGCACGCGCACACGTCGCATCACTCAGGAGGAGTTTTCAATTTAAAGAAATATTTTAAAGTTATTCAGTGTTTAAAATGATTAGGATTTTACAGTTATGGAGTGAAACCATGACAACCTGTTAGAGATGAATATAAATAAAACCCACGTTAATCACCAACAGTCACGATACACGTGAACCAGCCCTCTGTCGCTACGTCTCCGTTTCCTACGTAAAAGCAACAATGCGAAAGTAAATACAAGTTTAATTATGGCGGATAAACCACTTTTCAATGGAATAAATATTTATAATTTGGAAACTCTGCGTTGGTTTTGGTGTTATTCTTTCGTTTTCTTTTTCCTTCTCTTCAGCAGTCTCTTGAGGATCTTCCTGGAGGCAGAGCGCTAAAGGCCAGAGTTTACCTGGTTAGCGCGTTAGCAATAAAGCGCACCTCCCCTCCTGGGGTTTACTGCAAACTTCAAACTATCAAACTTCATCACTAGCTGATTAAAAGCTAAGAGTGGATTTGTGAGAACAGCTCGCACACTGCGGCGTTTCTGAGCGCGGACACACACAATCACACCGCCGCTACGTGCCAGCTCATCACGCATCACGAGAGGATCATCACCACAGGAAGTCGCCACTCTGGCAGCCTCGCTCGCTTCCTCTCATCAAACTCCTGCCATGTGACCGGCCCGCGCCACATCTACAGCTCGGCTGAAGAACGCGGAAATGAACAACACAACGTGTCTGCGTTTTAGCTCACTTTGGACCGAGTGTCTCTGAATCACAGCAAATCTGACTCTTTTGATTCATTTGCTCTTTGATTCGGTTTGTTCCTCCTGTTGTTGTATATATAATTACATGAACCACAAAGCAAGTAGTCTGAGGTGTGTGTGTGTGGGTGCGTGTGCGTGGGGATGATAATATCCTCATGGAAGTAAACGGACAAACAAAGCGAGCGCGAGAGCGACGAGGAGCAGGAGCTGAATAAATGACTCGAAATAAATAAATTACAGAAATAAGGAGTTTAAAATACGCTGTGGCTAAATACTAGTAGCTTAATTTCATATAGTTTACTTCTCCAACACTGATCGATCAGCCAATGGACACGCTCTAGACAACTCCGTTCCTCTGCTCAGCGGCCTGAAAGTAAAGTGTGAAGCAGGACTGCATCTTGAAGACGTGCCCTCCACGTGTATCCGGCAATCTGCTGGTGTAGCAGAGCCTCGTAATCTGCCCAGATAATTTCCCTAGCTGTAAATAAAAGCCTTCTCGGTCCTTCCTCCACTGCGTCACATTCAGCATCACCAGCTGATCTGACCTGATGCCAATCCTGATTTTCAGGCCGTCATGAGCGTCCTGGTGTAACGCTGTGATGTAAGGCGCGTCCGTAAAAAAAACCCCACAACATTATTTCATTACAAATGACATGATTCTAAAATCTGGTTATGAACTCTTACGGAGTCTCACGTGTTCTGGTTGCCTGGAAATGGAATTACCCGGCTTAAAGAGCGGCACTAATCCTGCGTAATCTAACTCCAGAGCGTGACGAGATAGTCATCTGCTCAAGTGTAGGAAATGACATCATCTATTGAGAACGCTTTCGCCGTGAGCTATCACTTCCTGTTGTACTCGGGGAGTTTATTTCAAAACATTACAGACGTCCTGCTGAGAAACTAATCTGATCCGAATAAAGCCAAATATCACCGACTGCAACTCCTGATTATCTGGAGGTTTAACCATGTGTGGGGTTTGTGTGCAACAAAGAGGATTTAACCTGCATTAGATATATTCAGTATTGTTGCTTTCAGGGTTGTTTAAGGAAATGATCATGAAGGTTGGATCATTATAGCAGTTATAACACACACACACACACAGAGACAGAGAGAGAGAGAGAGAGAGAGAGAGAGATCACTGTGAGGCTCGCTCAGCCATGAGCGAATGTCAGTAAGTAGAAATGTGTGATCCTGTGAGCGGTCTCGTGACCCGGGAAAAGCTTCCTCATCTCCTTAAAGCTCTCAGTATTTACTTTCAGATTAGGCCTTTTCATGATTCAGGGTGGGACTCAAAACATAAAAAAAACCAAACAAAACTTGATTAGTCATCGAGGCAGAAAATGGAGTAACCATGTGTGGTAATCCAGGTCCAGAGCACACGGTCATCTCCAATCAGCACGGCGCACCCTCACACACCCTCGCGCACCATCACGCACCCACACGCACCATCACGCACCATCACGCACCCTCGCGCACCCTGGCGCACCATCACGCACCCTGGCACACCCTCACGCACCCTGGCACACCCTCACGCACCCTCGCGCACCCTCGCGCTCCCTGGCGCACCCTCACACACCCTCATGCACCCTGGCACACCCTCACACACCCTCGCGCACCCTCGCGCTCCCTGGCGCACCCTGGCGCACCCTCACACAATAAGTAACTCTCACACGGTAATAAACATGAGATAATCAAACCTGAACAAAAACACACTTCACAACCTAAAATTATAAATTCACACAATTTACATAAAGCGAGCAAACCTTCAGCAGTGAATATTAGCCCACGGTGTTCATTTGTTTGTTTAAGGCATGTCGGTATCGGTTACCGTGATCAGATCTGCTCAGTATCGCGGTATAAACGGCCGAATCGCCGCAGCCCTGCGGTCTACATACTAGAGGTTAATCTCTGACCAACAGCGACATTTTACACGCTTTCAAAAGCCATTTCTAACAAATAGGACCTACTAAGACAACTAAAACAACGAGTAAGAGAAGATTGTGCTAATTCCATCTGACAGAAGCATAGCTCATGAGAAAAAGGGAAATATGTTTAGCTTTACTGTTCACATGAGTGATTACAGCACCTGGATTTCAAGGAAAACTCATTATAAACACCGACAAACAAGGCCAATAGAAAGGTTAAGTAGTTTATGAAGTGTTTAGCCCTCCTGTGTGTTTATAGGCTAAGATGTCAGGGACTCGTGGTTAAGTCGCTGAATTAGCAAGACGAGAGAAGCTAGCTAAAATGCTAATATTATATGCTAATAAAATAAAACTTTAATATTAATGTTCATGTTCATGTTCATGCTCGTGCCAGCGTTAGCTCCGGAGCACGGGGTTTATATAAACCACGGAATATTTTCATAAACCGGACAGGACAAGAATCCAACAGGAATTCACGGCTAAACCGGAGGAACGGCTAATCTGGTAAAAATAGGAATCTATGGAGTCATCTTAGCTTAGCATAAGGTTTCGGTTCATCATTATGCAGATCAACGCTAACGGATAAACATTCACTAAATATTCCATTCCAGTGGGAGTGTAAATACCAAACACACAAATATCTTATTAATAAATGAAGAAAATGGTTCAACACACACTCCGGATTTCACACACTCTCTCACAGTAATAATAACAATAATTAAACAATTCAGCCGCTACTTACACGTAGATGATGGACATGAAATGCATGAGCCAGAGAACAATAAATAAAATAAATCCGAAGATGGAGAAGCCTTGCATAGCGAGCTCCAGCAAGGCCATGATGTACAGACACCACCGGCAGTGTGTGTGCGCGCGCGCGCTCGCCTCCTGTGTGCAGGAAAAGGGGGCGCGGCTAAAACACATATCCTGAGCGGAGACACGGCGTAATTGGGCGTGGTCATTGTCAATGACGCCAGACGTTGCACTGCAATGACCACGCCCATCACAACTTCTAGGCATGCATTAAAAATATTTTACAATATATCCTATCAATAAAAGGGTTTATAAACATGACTAATGGCTCTAGAGGCTGTCTCTTAAATCGTTTCTGAAAGTATAACCCTCTGTTGTACTGTTCTACACAGAACTCCGCTTTCCACCTTTTCAAGTAAAATGCATTTACTATCATGTCCATCACATCAGCAGAGTGTACTGAAGCCTGGCATTTAAGACCACAAGCTTGTGCACCAGCCAAATGCCTCGCATAGTTCACAGAATTATTATTTGAAAAACTAATCTAAAATATTTGACAGTAGCTACCTGTTGACAGAAACTGGCAGTCATGTTTTATACTGCGATCATGTCTTGTATTTTTCTTTTCTTAACCTGGAGTCTTGCTGTGTTTTAAACAGCCTTCTAGTGAAATTTTGTTCCTAATCCGAATTTATCTAAGCCCCGCCCATTAATTCCTGCCATGATGGATTTCCTCCCCTCATTTGCATAATATGCAAAACCTACCTTTGCGCCCTGGACCTAGGATCTTCACAAGTCTGGTGTCGACCTGCTCAGGAGAGAGTGTGAATGATTATCAGTGTGTGGAGTTAAAGGCTTTAGCTGTAATGATCATTTATCTATAGGCTAATTCATGACTGCTTGTGTGGATTTTAACTAAACTTGAAAGACATGTCCAGTACAAGGTCCTGAGGACATCTGCAAAGGTTGGGGCGTGGTCATTGACAAGGTGGGCGGAGTTAAGACCGTATTTCTCAGGAACCAAAGGTCTGATGGAGTTGAGTTGAAATTTGGTGTGCTGCATCTGTAACTGGAATTGTACACACAACTAGCATCGAGCTAGAACATGGAGCTAGAACACAACTAGAATTGAACAGAACATGCTAAATATATATATATATATATATATATGCTAAGAATACTCTCTTTATTGTTTGATGTAACTTGGCAAGAGCTGCTAGAAGTGCTTGAACTCCACAGATCATAGCTTGTGGCTATATAGTTTTAGTTTTTACTAGTTTTTCATTTTTATTTTCTTAAATCATTTTGTGTGGCTGTTAAACACAACCAGCGTCCTATTTTATTTTACATAGAGGATGATAGCATAGAAAACTAGCAGTAATGTGAATGAGTGAATGTGTCCCCTGACCCTGACCCTTTCATTTTAACACCTAAATAGCTCAGAGATTAAGCTATTGGACTGCTGGTTGGAAGGTCATGAGTTCAATCCCAGCACTGCCACTGCTGGGCCCTTGAGCAGGGCCCTTAACCCTCCGCTGCTCAGTGTGAGTGAGATAAATTATCCAGTAAGTTGCTTTGGATAAGGGTGTCTGCCAAATGCTGTTAATTAAAATATTGAAAAAAAAAAGTTAATTCTGAAAAAGAAAATGTTCGCATAAGTTACTCTGGAATTTGGAGTGTGTGGGTTTTTAGATGTGGGTTGAGGTTCAGATTTCCTCTTTAATCCACTTTTATTGAACACTAAGAAAGCTTAAGGTTAATTTGGTATGAAAAATAACTATAGACACTCCCACCATGAAAAGTAATATTATCTAATAAACAAAACAGGCTCCATCATTTTTCAAATTCCACCTGTAGTAGTACACTTGATGGCCTCAGGTACAACAGCAACCCTTTCAGTACACCTGATTATATAATTAAATATGAATCCATATTTACAGGAGTTTGGACTTTGCAGTAAAGTAAAAGAATGAGTGGATTAAATGCTTTTTGTAAACAATTGTAGGTCAAGGTCAATATTTTATGAGCTATAATTTGAGATGCAGAGCTGCAGTGAATGTGCAACAGAAATGTACTGTAAATTCAAAATGAATTCATAAAAAAAAAAAAAAGCCAGAAGTAAACATTTGGGATGACTGGTTATAAAACCTTTCTTTAATAAGGAAAAAAAAATTATCCATATGACCAGCGAGCCATAAAAATCAAAGTTTTATTGCATTGCTTTTTGTAAGTTTCACTACTGATGTTGATTAAAATCTGTCAATGACATCGGGTTTGTCTCAGGACGTTTTGTACTCAGTGAATAAGTGAAACTTTGAGGTTGTAAACGCTCCTTGGTGAGTCATTCGACGTGCTATGACATCACGGGTGATATCACTTCTAAAAACCAACAGAGCATGCGTGAGTTCAAGCCCAAGAAAGCCTCATACATTATGAATATCACTGTAGATGATAAGAGACGTGACTACGGGGCCAAGAATAACCCTGCCGGAGCAATTTACAGTCTCATGACACAAAATAATCACCTGAGTCTAAGATAAGCTCATGAAGCAATAATGGTGACACGGTAATAACAATAGAATGGAGTTTAAAGGTGCAGTCAGTGATTTTCACAACACTTTTGTATAATATTTCATGACAACTCTGGTCTCATTGGACCCTCAACATGCAACCAGTCAGGACAAGGAGGTACCTGTCAATCATGTTGAGAGAGTATTCAGGGGTTCTAGCCTGGACAGGACATGTGTGTCTGTTTTGTGGGCGTGGCTTTAGAGGGAACACTGAAGGGTTTATGCTACAGTAGAATAAATCTTGTGGAAAGTTCCTAACTTCAACTATTAAAGACCAAATTAAACACACTTTAGCTTTGCAGCTCACAGCGTCAACGCTTCACTTTTGTAAAAGAGTTAATAGTAGTATTCACTTCAGATCGATCAAAATAGACGCTGTATTGAGAAAGTAAACACATCAAAAACTCATGATTGCTAATTTTAGCTGACGAGCTTGTTGCTAGCAAAACAGACACTTTCTTCGAGATGTTCATGTTTTTCTCCTCAATTTGTGGCTCAACGCACCGAGTTTGAAAATGACATAATTCTGAGTTCAGACTTCTTTCGTCCGAGTGAAGTCAAACGCGGCGTTACCCTTTGCCAGCATCGCTTACTGTACCTTTAAGACCTTTCAGAGGTTCAGATTTCCATGTGTACTCTGGTTTGCATTGATGCTATGCAAAAGGTGTATTTTTTGTACTACTAATAAGGAGGCTGTGTGTGATAATGAAACACTGCATCTTACATTACGCATTATATATAAAGTTGTACAAAAGCAGGATGAAACCGTGCGCTTAAAACGTGGTTATTTTAGGGAACATCAGTAATCAAAGTTGGTAAAAGAGTCTGGAGCAGAAAAGAACACAAGACTAGGAGGCAAAAGGCTTAAAATGATTTAAATGAGGAAGAAAAACCTGAAGGAACCAGTTAATGGGAACAGGAAATTGTGATTGTTTGTTAAGCGCTGGAGAAACCGGAATAGACGCGTCAGGGTAAAGTACATCATGTCCACTAGATATATTCAGAAATAATACGCAGTACTGTTGTCATGAACTGTCATTTGAAGGCACAATCAGACCTTCATGATGACAGCATTAGAATGTGGACAGGTGTTACGTCTGTTCTGTAAATGAGGCGTGCGTGGCGTATAGACTGCACTCTGACCACTGGGAACACAGTACAATAACCATAGCATTCTCAACCACCGCAATTAACATGACATGACAATGAACATCTCTAGTGAATATCTCCAGTCCTACACTTCCTGAACTGACTCAGGATCTGGAGGATCTTCAGGTTCCTTTATTTCTGAGAAGTTTTAATAAAGGGTTTAGTTGATAAACTGCAATTATTTAAGATTACAATTGACATCTGGGAAAAGATGTGAAGAAGAGAGCACCCTAGTGAATAGGAGTATAGCTTCTGCATACTAGCAGGCTGTAATAATAACGGCGTTATCATGTAAAAACTAATGAAACTAAATAAAATATCTGTGTAGAAAGGATGTGGTGTTCTAGACGAATCAGACACTGCCCTCTTGTGGCCAGGTTTAAGAGTTGCATCTCTGTTCATCCAGGAAATAGAATAATGCCGCGTTCAACGCCGCCATTTTCTTTAGCGACAAGCTAGCAGCTAATTGTGCTGAGTGATGTGTATTTTCCTCAGAACAGTGAGCTGTGAGTCAGTGCCATAGATTTAACATGTGAATATGTCTGTATAATGACTGCGCTAAAGCGAGCACGTACAGTGTGAACAGTGTAACTCATTTAAAGCTTGGATGTGCTGCTGTGTTTACTGTTCATGCTGTGAGCGGCCATTTTGTTTTGACGTCACTCCCTGAACTCCAAGTCGAGGAGGGTTTGGTTTTTTTGTTGTTGTTGTTGTTGTTTTTTTTGGATGTTTGTTTGTTTTGTTGTTGCTCCCTCGAATCTTTGTAGCTTCTATAATGTGAGTGAGAATTAGTGCGAACTATAAATGTATAAAAGTATACATAATTGTATACAGCATTGTAATGGTTTGCAAAATGCTGTGGTATAAGAGGAATAAAATATCTCAGAGTAATAAAGTCCAGAGTGGAAACTTTATCTCCACTTTACGTTAGTTCACATCCCCCCACCCCAGTGCTGATTATTTTCCTATAACAGCACACCCCGTGGTGTTTTGTGCGTGTGTAGGTGGAGGATATATGTGGTAAGGAGAACGGCTAATGACTATCTTATCTTCACACTGAGACCTCGTTACTGTTTTGGACACCACATTGCCTTCACAAGTGTGTGTCACCAAGCGGAGATAACGAGGGCAGTCGATGGGTGTGTGTTACAAAACATTGAACCAGGGCTACAAATATGCAGACAACCCTGTCCCTTTGTGACCCTGTTCACATTATTATTACCTATAGATATTTAATACAACATCGTTACTGTGATTTATTATAACTCCTTATTAATTAGTAGTAGTCATGTGTAATACAAGTTCAGAGTGAAAATAAGTCTTGAAGCTTTATTGTGTGCCGCTGCAAAGTGTTCGCCAGATGATATGACATGATGTCCAGTGTGTTATTGTACAGCAGTAATACTACCTCAGTAATAATATTTATTACACTGATAATGAAAAGATACGTCGTTTCAACAACGTTTCATAAGAATATATTATTATATGAATACATAATAAATGAATATATACAAAGTCTTATCATTTGGTAATATTAATAACAATATTCTGAATATTGGGCTGTGAGTCATCATAGTTTAGTTTAAATGGAAAAAAATATTGAATTGAATATTTTTTTAAATGAAAAAAAACCCAAAAAATCAACCCGCTAAGAAATAAGAAATATGCATACTTTTGAAGCAAACATCTATTACAGTTGTTAAAATGTATGCATTTGTTTTATTTGTATATATTTTCTCATTACATTATGTCTTACTAAGGTCACAAATTTTTTTTTTTATTAAGAAGACATGTCACTTTCACATTGTTTAGCATTTGGTCTCCTTAGACATTAAGATCGTGATCTTATAATTGATGGACAAACTGCTCAAGCAGAATCCATCATTGTTTAACAGGTTTAGCAGGTGTGTGTGCAGTGCTAATGCCTCTCCAGTCTCAGAGATGTGGTGTGTGTTTACAGACAGAAGGAGCTGAAATCAGGATCCAATCAGGACACCATCATCATCATTTAGTAACACCACCACATGTTTTCTGTGACAGTTTCACACTAATTCACACCTCCAGGCTGCAGGATCAGGAGTTTCAGGTGTAAATCAGGTGTGTGAGTGAAGCTGAAGGGTGGGGCTGGTGGAGAGGGCGTATATTTGCAAATGAGCTCGGTTTCTCAGACTCCCACTGGAGGGCAGGACCTGGGGGAGGTGGGACACTCTCCTCTGATTACAGGGCTTTAACAGATTTTATATTAAAGTGATGTAGAAAAGTGCCAAATGGTCGACGCTACCTCAGCATTGGCCTTCACAGTTCAGGATGATTTTAACCAGTGGATGCCATATTCAGCCATTTTCAGCCCATAAAATGCCACTTGTCATTTTGTCAGTATTCTCAGCAGCGTTGATGTGTTTCAGCACAGTGCAGTCATATCACTGAGATTACAGATCAGACAACACCCTGACGTGTGCAGTGTCGCTCTGAACACTTCACCAAAATCCAGTTTTCTTGCTGGATCTTTTGCAGAAAGCTGGAAGTGATCCAGCTAACAGAATCTCATTCCTAATGGAAAGCATGGATTAGGCTTATTTCAACAAAATAATTAATGAAAAATGTTTATTTAAATTAGAGTTTAAAATAAACATAAACGTCTGTCAATCTAATTATCTGTCCATCTGTCTGTCCATCTGTCTGTCCATCTGTCTGTGTTTTATTCTGTGTATTTATATGTCTCCTTATCTGACTTTTTGTATCTACATGCCTGTTGTTGTTCTATCTATTTGTTTGTTTTTGTTGGTTGTTGTTTTTTTCATTTGTTACTTTGCTCTCTCTTTCTCCCCCCCACTCCCCCTCCCCCTCCCCCTCCCTCTCCCCCCACTCCCC
>JAQQZR010000009.1:20582076-20596422 GCA_030068235.1 Notoglanidium macrostoma
GTGTGTGTGTGAGTGTGTGTGTGAGTGTGTGTGTGAGTGTGTGTGTGAGTGTGTGTGTGAGTGTGTGTGTGTGTGTGAGTATGGGTTGAGGACAAAGACGAGAGATTGTCAGGTGTGTTTTGCTCGACTGTCACCCCGGCTGCGGAGAGTCATGGGAAATGACTGAGTGCTCTGTGTGTGTGTGTGTGTGTGTGTGTGTGTGTGTCAGAAAGGGAATTGTTAACAGGTTCATGTTTTGCTCGGAGCTCTGTGCAGAAACATGCAGCAGCGTTTTTGTGTCTCCGCTCTGTCCTGTCATGCACGCTGGAACACCAACGCTGCGACTTATGTTGTTTGTGTAACGTTTTCTGTAGGAACTCGCAGAACCGTGTGTGTGTGTGTGTGTGTGTGTGTGTGTGTGTGTGTGTGTGTTGGAATGTTTAGTTGCACGACCTGGTCAGGTTACATAACTCAGAATGGCATTCCGACATAAAGTTCAAGTCAAGAATAAAGATTTTACTCTGACATTTTTTTCCTAATTTCCTAATTATTAAAAATATTAAAGAATACGATGTAGACACAAAATGCACAATATACAGTTTGACTGGCATTTATTCCTGAATCATTCTTGAATGTGGGTTACAGCACAGCGCTGTTGAATTCTGGAACCTGATTGGTCAGGAGGTGTTGTAGAGGTTTATATTATTGTTCTCATCCTAATACGTTATCGTTTCTATAGTAACGGCTCTTTTACGGGGTGTGTACGTGGACGCTGCGCTGAGAACGGGTTGATGGGGTGCAGTTTCCTGTAAGGAGGATAAATATTTCTGGAAGGAGACTCCAGTGCCAGAGGTTAAGCTGTAACGTGAAGTTTTCCACAATCCTCAGTACTGAAGAGTTTACGCTTCTTGGAGGTTTCTCGCTGACGTGACAAAGTCCTGTTTGTTTTTCTGTTTTATTAACTTTGCGACTGTTTATAGCTGCGTTATGCGTTAACTGTAACTATAAACGGATAAAAGTGGCATTCTTTAATAAATAATCAGTGACAGATTGCTGTGGTGTGAAAGGAACAGCACACCCCGGGGTGGTTCTGTGCTGCTCTGCTTTTCCAGGATCCGTGTTGTTCGTATTTCTGGAGTAAATCCAAGGCAAAGCCAAGAGGATGAGGTCTGAAGAAGGGGAAGGGGAGAGAGAGAGCGAGAGACAGAGAGAGAGAGACAGGCAGAGACCGAGAGAGAGCGAGAGGGAGAGACAGGCAGAGAGCATGCACTGCGTTCTGCAGCCAATCCAGCAGGGTTATTCAGTCCTTTATTCAGCTTCAGAAGTAGGATGATTTTCTCAGTCCATAAAGGAACACTTAATCCTTCAGTTGATCACAAACATTCTGCACCAGCTCATGTGGAGATGCGCGGTGTTCTCCGGACGGGAAGGGGATGCAGCCATAATCTGAAAAGCAACTAGTAGCTAAAGCTGTCAGAGAAATGTAGCGGAGCGAAAAGTACAGTATTTAACTCTAATGCCGGGGAGTGGAAGTGTCAAGCTGTACATATTGTGTGTGTGTGTGTGTGTGTGTGTGTGTGTGTGTGTGTGTGTGTGTGTGTGTGTGTGTGTGTGTGTGTGTGTGCGCGCACAGGTGACGACCCGGCCGTGCTGAGAGAGCAGCTCTGTGAGCTGTGGAGCAGGAGGGAGCTGGAGGCGGTGAGAACTCAGAACATCACTCACAACCCTACTTTTTATCCATTTATGGTTACGTTTAGCTTTAGCAGCTTCAGGCAGTTCATAATCTAACATCCTAAATGTGGAAATTAATCAACTGATCACATGAGATAAGACATTTTTATGAAATAAGCTGCAAACTGACAGGTATTTATGGTTGTATACTATTTCTTCTTTTCCTTATTATTATTACTTTAATTAAATTATATTAAAATAAATTAAATAGTACTTTTTTTTACAGCAAAAATGATTTAAAATTATTGCTGAATATGCTTGTATAGCTCCAGTATATCTATAGCTTTATTGCATAACATTTTTAAGGGTTTTTTCTATTTATTTTTTTTTTTATTTATGTACTGACTGAGTAACCTTTATACCAAGATAAATCTCAGGCTAGATGTTTTGTTGATAGGCAAGCTGTTTCATTGTTAAAAACATAAATTAATTTATGATAAATTTATCAGTTAATTTATTGACGAAGAATTTGTACACTAAGGTCAACACGTTCTGATCCTGTTCCCATCGTTTTTTGCGCCAGCTGAGACTCCAGGCCGTGTCCGGGTTCTCCCGGTTCCGCTCGCCCCTGGCCGGGCTCCTAACGCTGCTGGATGGCTGTCCGGGAGTCCAGAAGAGCAGATCCGCCACGCTGGGCCAGTTCCTCCTCACCGAGTTTGTGCGATGGAGACGCGGCCAGGCGCGGGTCAGCGTGAAGGAGCTGGAGGATGAGGAGGAGAAGCGGAACCTGCAGCTCCGGGCTCTAGAGCTCATCACGGCCTCTCAGCCAGGATACATAGACCTCCTGATGGAGATCTACGAGCTGGAGAACCTGGAGAAGAAGCTGCTGCTGGAGCACGTGGCCTTCCTGCAGAACATCCGCTGTTTCAGAGAGGTTCACGAGACTCTTTTATTTATTTTTGTTCTACATTTTTTAAATATCTGTTGTGTCAGAAAATGGAGTCAGGATGTATTAAAGCGAGAAGTTTCCAAGAACAGATTTGGCCTTGGGCAGAAGTTTTACTTTAAACAGACATAATTCATGCTAAAGATCCTGCCAAGTATTTGCTTATGCAATCATTTTGCAAACCTTTTATCAGATGTTAAAAATTTAACAAGCGATAAAAACACCATGAGGACGTGGGCTTTACTCATCAGTTACAAACCAAAATGTGTTATATATATAATATAATTTAATATAAAATATACAAATAAAATTTTAATTGAGATGAGGTGCCAATATTTTCAGCAGTGATTTGTATTGCTTTGCTCCAAAATAAGTCTTTTTCCAAAAACAAATGTTTAAAAAACAACCTTGAAATTGGAGATAAAAAACCTAAATGTAAATATATAAATATTTTCTGTTTTAACAATACTATTTCTTTTCTTAAATACCATTTGTTTTAAATATCATTTCCATTTTATTGTTTTTTTATGTCATTTTAGAGTTTCTTTTTAAAATACCATTTATATTGTTGTTTTCTTAAACCATTTTTATTTCAATTATTTTAAAATATTATTTGTTTTCCTGGATTCTCTTTTTATTTTGTTTATTATTTTGTTTTATTTAGTTTTGCAATTTTATATTTTTTAAATATTTATTTTTTATGCTTTAATATACCATTGAATTTTTTTGTTTACAAATGTACTTTCTATTTGCAGACCCAGCCTCATGTTGAAAATTCGGTAGTTTAATATGACTAAAATGACTAAAAATGGATGAGGAATATTGCTGCACTTTCGCAGGACTTTATGAGGATGTACAAGTATGCAAATTAGGAAACACTGTCAAGTCCTCCAGCCAAATATCACTAACCTTAGCTAACTTTTAAAAAAAATTCTAAATAATTAAACAGAGGTCAACAGTTTGGTTCAAACACCCAAAGTTGAACATGTAAACTTCACAGTTTAAACTTCAGGTTTTCTTTCAGCTATAAGATTAAATATTGTAAAATATTGTGTAATTAGGAGAGTTTGACTGGACAGTTTGTTTTCCCGGCAGGCGGCGTTGCTTGGCATGAAGTTGGGACTTCAGGAAGAGCTCGACATGGAACAAGTCAGTAATTCTTAAAGGAAAAAAAGATAAGTCCAATCCCATAATTCCTGTTTTTCCCGCTTCACCCTCCCGCTCTGCACTTGTCTGGTGTCTCAGATGTGTGTTCCTCTGATCCTGATGGACAAGCTGCCCCTGGTCGAGGCATACGTTCAGGATCACGCTGACCTGCAGGAGCGTCTGATCCGGCTGCTGGACTCGTGGTGCAGTCCAGACTTTAACCTGGAGAACGTGCTCAGGTGAGAACACGGACTCAGAAACTCCCGAAAATCAGGAACTCATCCTCTAAAAGAGAAAGCCGCTCTGAGCGCGCAGGCATATAAAGTTTCAATGACGCGCGGTGGCCAGTGTAATTACACGCTCACACCATGGTGGAGTTACGCTGATTACATGTTTCCAGATTGTAAAAAGC
This sequence comes from Notoglanidium macrostoma, assembly GCA_030068235.1. Classification (NCBI taxonomy): domain Eukaryota; kingdom Metazoa; phylum Chordata; class Actinopteri; order Siluriformes; family Auchenoglanididae; genus Notoglanidium; species Notoglanidium macrostoma. Next base: position 20,586,231 of record JAQQZR010000009.1, read on the forward strand.
GTCAAACTCACAATCGCCAGTTGGGAACCTTCTGGAATGTGAGATGTCAGAAAAACAGCAGAGTGTCAGGATTTAAAGATCGTTTTATATTACTGTATATACAGTAAACAGTGAAGGAGGTGTGGCCTCTGTCTCAGTCTCAATGAAGGAGGCGTGGCCTCTGTGTATCTCAGTGAAGGAGACGTGGCATCTGTCTCAGTCTCCATGAAGGAGGCGTGGCCTCTGTGTGTCTCAGTGAAGGAGACGTGGCATCTGTCTCAGTCTCCATGAAGGAGGCGTGGCCTCTGTGTATCTTAGTCCCAGTGAAGGAGGCCTGGCCTCTGTGTCTCAGTGAAGGAGGCGTGGCCTCTGTGTGTCTCAGTGAAGGAGGCGTGGCCTCTGTGTGTCTCAGTCCCAGTGAAGGAGGCGTGGCCTCTGTGTGTCTCAGTCCCAGTTAAGGAGGCGTGGCCTCTGTGTGTCTCAGTCCCAGTTAAGGAGGCGTGGCCTCTGTGTCTCAGTCCCAGTGAAGGAGTGGCCTCTGCATGTCTCAGTCCCAGTTAAGGAGGCGTGGCCTCTGCATGTCTCAGTCCCAGCGAAGGAGGCGTGGCCTCTGCGTGTCTCAGTCACAGCGAAGGAGGCGTGGCCTCTGCATGTCTCAGTCCCAACAAAGGAGGCATGGCCTCTGTCTCAGTCCCAGTGAAGGAGGCGTGGCATCTGTGTGTCTCAGTCCCAGTGAAGGAGGCGAGGCATCTGTGTCTCACAGTCGGTGTGGCCCCTGTGTGTGTGTATGTTTGTGTTTGTGTGTGTGCGTATGTGTGTGTGTAGATTAAGTCTATATATTTAAAACTTTTTTGCAGGCAGTTTCCTCGTTTGTCCCTTTCCAAACACCAGACAGACCAAATCCAGCCCAAGCTGCTCATCAGGCACGTCTTCCGGCTCATGGACAAATTCAACATTGATCCTGGTGTGTGTGTGTTTGTTAATCATGATTTTTGGCTTCTTTAATTGTAACTGACAGTTAAATAGTTTTGATATGTCAGAAGTTGTTTTTTGTTAACTCTGGTGCATTAAACCCTGGATGTAATAAACGTGTGTGTGTGTGTATGTGTGTGTGTGTTTTGCTCTGCTGTAGGGTTGTGTGTGAACGCTGTCTACAAGAGGAAACTTGACTCCCTGAGGTTTCTTATGTACAAGAGGTTTGCAGAGGTGAGAGACGGGAAAAATAACAAAGGCTAAGAGTAGTTAGTGACTTATAATTACTGTAATTACTAGTGATAATCATGCAAAATTATATATTTTTTTTATAAACAAAATGTATGATTGAAAAGCTAAAAGATTTGAAGTGCTTTGTTGCCATGAATTAATAATAAATAATAATGACATCATGTTTAAAAGCTAATTAATGTGCCTCGTCCACGCCCTGAGCCTTAAGCTGTAAGGTGATGCAGCTTAAAGGTGCAATCAGTGAGTTTTACAGTTTATGTTCGTTGTATTTGGGAAAGTTTTTAGCAACATTCCCTTCACATTTGAGCAGCTTTAATAAAATATCTGATGTATATCAGAGGAAATACGCTGGTCTCTTGCCAGCATGTGGACCACCATTAGCCATCCAATCAGGACAAAGAGGCATCTACACCTACTCACCTGTCAATCATCCTGCTAGGTAATTGTGAAAGCTCCTCCTACTGTACTATCATGCTTATGTTTAACTGTAAGCAGTGTGTATTGTAGAATCACTGATTGCACCTTTAAATTGTAAGTACCACTAATGTTGACTTATTTTCTCATCATGTAGCCCCCTAAATCTCAAAGAAGAGGTGGGGCTGGGGTCCCGAATTGTAATTATTTATTTTTGAGTGATGTGATAACATAGTGGAGAGCAGAATTCAGTACAATTTAAGATGTTTTAGTTTATGATAGATGTTTTGATTATTTATTGTATTTATAAGCCAAATTGGCCGATTAGATGAATTGAATGTGTTTAGAATAATGCTAATTAAGTCAGTACTTTTCTTATCAGAAGTAATTTTCTAATTTAAAGAATAATAATTAAAAACATAAGCATGAATTATACCAATGTAGGAAATGTCCTGATTCACAACATCTTGTAAAATAATAAGAGATGCACTGCACAAAATATCTCTTAGCAAGTACTGGTATCTTGAATTAAAAGGAAAAAAAGGATTTCTCATTATGAGATCATTATTTACCAAATAAAGCTATTACTGTATATTCCTTCTAATTTCTTTCTATTCTAACACTTGAAAAAGGAAATGATCTGCCAATACAATGATATAATAATAATATAATTTCAAGCTTGAAATGAGTAAAAATATCTAGAGTTAATATATCTGATTAAACAACAATCGAATAAAGAGAAACATTAGCTGAGTTTAAGATATTCTTGCTTGCTGAGATCAGATTGTTTGCATTGTGAATTTAAAAGCTCTAGTGGCTCTAATAAATCGATGTGATATTTTGCATAATGTTGGTTTATGTTCAATACGTTGATGCTGCAATCATAAGGAGATTCATCAATTTTCCAGTTGCAGGATTTAAAATAAAAAAATACTCTTTTCTTGAATCTGTTTGTTTTTTTGTTGTAGAAAAACATGACTGAGGAGAACTGGAGGGACCATGTGCAGGTAGACCTGTTCTTACGCATGTCCTGTTGGACACACACATTATAAAATACACACGTTGTAAAATACATGCATTATAAAATAAACACATTTGGTTCCCCTTCTGTTGGAACACGAGCATGTGGGCGGAGCTAGTGTAGATGTTTCAGATTTATTTTTATTTACCAGCACTAGTGTTTTCTTCTTGGTAAAATTTAGCCTGATTTTATTTATTTATTTATTTTTAATCCTTTTTCTTTTAAGTTTCTTGTTATTCTTTATGCGTGCTAACTACATAGCGTAAAATTGGATCGTGAACATAACTAGAGCAATTTTTTATTTTTTTTTGGTATTTTAAATGCCCTCTGACAGATTTGTATTCAAATGAATCACTGGTTTTACGAAGAACAAAATATTGGCACCCTTTGGCTGCATTTGGGTTGCTTACTGCCATTAAAACAAATGTCTTGTCAAAATCATTTTGTTATTTTTGAGTATTTTTCTGATTTTCTGATTGTGTTTATGACTAGTCTCCGCCCACAACATCCAAATAAATCCCTCCCACATCCATATATTATAGGAAGGTGATAGAACCTGGGTACGTGTAGTTGTGGGTTTGGATTAGGGAGTGTGCCGTATTGTTGGAAAAGCATTAAGTGTGTGTGTGTGTGTGTGTGTGTGTGTGTGTGTGTGTGTGTGTGTGTGTGTGTGTGTGTGTGTGTGTCAGGTCACTGTGGAGGGCAGTGTGGACCTCCAGGTTGTGTTAGTGGAGCTCTTAGTGAAACACTGTGAACTGAAGGCTGCGGCTCAGTGGGCCAAACACTACAGTGTACCGAGGGACAGACTTCCATTCAGGGTGTGGGACACCATGGAGACCCTCTCCTCCAGTCAGCTGTGAGTGTTTAATAGAAGCACACACACACACACACACACACACACACACACACACACACACACACACACACACACACACAAAGTCATATAATCTCAGATAAACAACACATGCATTAGAGCTTTCAGAATGATGTCACTCTTCACACACTGAGATTCAATTTGGCTAAAACCATTGATAAAATTTTAAAAATAAATGTTAACATCCAGTCAGCTGTATATTACTGCGAGTTAATAATGAAATAACAATAATAGCATGTTTAGACATGAGTTCATTCTTAATGCACCTCATAAATGGCAGTATGGTGAGCTTGTATATTCTGAAGAATTAAAGATGCATTTATCTTTTTTTTAATGCATTAAAATTTTTTTTAAGATTTTATTTAGAACAACATTCTCATCACATTTGAACAGCTTTAATACTGTTCGTATCTTTAATAGCGTTAATATCAGAGCAGAAGCATCAGTCTCTGTGCCATTCATGGCTGTAAACAACATCCAGCCAATCACAACATGGAGATAGAGCTAATCAACTGTCAATCATCTTGTGCGTCAAATCGAATCAGAAATTGAATCAGAAATATTGTATAATAGTGCGTGTTCGTTTTTGGGACGTTCACTGTTACGTGACGTGATGTCTTTCTGCATACAGTCCAAGTCACACATGCAACTCAAATTCTTTGTTTATTTGTGAAATTGCAAAGTTATTTAAAAAAAAAAGTCTAAGTAAAATGGGTTGTTTGTGGGAACAGGGAATAAACATGCTTCATGGATGTTCCATAACATTAATTCTGATGAATTAATATGCTAAACATTGGAACGCTGCTGTGGTGAAAGAGGAATAAAACACTTGGGGACGTGCTGTTACTGGAAAACAGTCATCTTCCGTGTAAGTGACTGTCCTGGTTTTTTTTTTTCACCTCAGAGAAATAAATGAAGTGTGTTCTCCTCTGGATCTGTGGGTCACTCCTCCGTCTCACCAGCTCCAGTTCTACCAGCTTCCTCTGGATCAGCAGCACGTCCACATGGTGGAGAACTCGGAGGAGCTGCAGCTCTGCAGAGACTCGGTTCTCCAGGTACCAGCTGCTGATGTTCCCTGCGAGTTCAGAGCAGGCTCGCTTTCTGAGTACACTGCAGTCTCTGTAGTACACTGCAGACATCTCCTTTGGCTCGGATGTACACTGCAGTCTCCTGTTCATCCGACCCAAAGGAGACACTTCTGCATCAAATATAAACACACTGAGGAGATATTAACACGATTACATAACCATGCGTTTTTACTATGTTTGTTTGTTTTGATCACTACAGTGGCAGTGATAAACTACTTTTTGTGGCAAAATTATTATTATTATTATTATTATTTTATGATCTTTAGTTATTATAGCCTAAAAGTATTAAGCTATAATAATATTAAACTGTTTGTGTCTCTTCTTTTCTTTTTTCATTCTGTCTCCATTGTCTCCTTCCAACTTTTTTCTTTTCAGCCTTTATCATCTACATTCTAGCATTTTGCTTGTTTTTTTGCAGAGATTTTCTTTCTTTCTTTCTTTTCCCTTCTTTTCAGTTTTCTGTTTTACTTTTTTTATTTTCTTTCCTCATGTTTCCCCTTCTCTTCTCTTCTCTTGTCTTCCATTTCCTTTTTCTTTTCTTTCATGTTTCTTAGTTTCTCTACTTTTCCCCTGTCTTTTCTTCATTTTTGACTTCTTATTTCATTGTTTCTGTCCATCTTTCTTTGTTTCGATATCTGTGGGCAAAAAGTTCAGGATTTAAAAAAATAATCTAATGTCTCCGATAAATAAATAATGTATAACCTTTTTAAAATAATTTGTTGAATCCTCATTAACAAATAAGATACATGCATTTAGTCACGTGATGTGTATGCTGCTTGCATGAACGTGAGGCGTGATGAGCTCACAATGATGACATGATAAGAACGTGGTTTAACTTTAACATGACTTATACAGTGCTGATTGGCCAATAGAGAGGAATGCTGAACTGGGAACACATTATACGTTATGAAGTCACATGACCATGTTTTGTTTCCCCCCCCCTCCCTGGTTGTCTTGTGTAGGCGGGGCGTGTGGTGGGCGTGGACATGGAGTGGCGAGCCGGATTCGGTACGGTGGGCACACAGCGCATCTCGCTGATCCAGCTGGCCGTGAAGGAGCGAGTGTTCCTGTTGGATCTGTGTGCTCCGGGTCTCAGCCATCACAGCATGACTGTCAACTTCATCAGAACGCTGCTCACCGACACCAGCGTCCTCAAACTGGGTGAGGAACCGTAAAGCATGAGGAGGCACCTGAGGAGGTGCTTCTCACTGTGGCACTCCATGAGAACCTTTCTTATGCTCGTTATGGGAACGTGTTGACTAAACTACTTCATTGTGTGACATCTGAAGTGTTGTGATGATGAATCGAACATCTGGAGAACATATTGCAGATTGTGGTCAGTTTAAAAGCTTTGAGTGTGTGTGTGTGTGTGTGTGTGTGTGTGTGTGTGTGTGTGTGTGTGTGTGTGTGTGTGTAGGTTATGGGATGTCTGGAGATTTGAGGAGTCTGGTGGCCACATGGCCTGAGTTAAAGGAGGAACCTCTGGAGTTTAAGGGAGTGTTGGACCTGCTCCATGTCCATCAGCAGGTAACGAACATCTCCACCAATCATATCACACCTGCTCATAAAGACACAGTCCACCTAAAATTCACTCCATCAGACATAGTCTTTCTTTCTTTCCTTCCTTCCTCCCTCCCTTCCTAATTTTTCAGTTGCTTTCCTCCCTCTCCTGTCACTTTTTCCTTTCTTTCTCTCATCTTTATTTCTTTATTTGATTTTTTTTTCTCTCTTCTCTTGGGTATTCTTTCTTTCTTTCTTTCTTTCTTTCTTTCTTTCTTTCTTTCTTCCTTCATTGTAGTTTTGGATTGTAGTTTTTACTAATTCAGTTAAAATCTCACTAACCAATAAGATAGTCATGTGACATACACTTTACATGAATGAGCGGTGTGATTGGCGACCAATAATGATATCATACAGCCCTGATTGGTTAACAGTAGAGGGTTGCTGTTGTAGAAATTTATTATATATTGTGCAGCAATGTGACGATGTCTCTGATTGTCAGTAAAGCCTCAGGCTGAACTCCACACAGTGCTCTAGTATTTTATATGACACATGACCTTTGATCTCTCACCCCTGGATTAGCTGCAGCGATGCTGGAGAGGGACAGCTGGGCCTCGACCGGTGGAGGTGAACAAGGGCCCAGCAGAGAAAGGGTTGAGTCTACTGGTGCAGCAGGTGATGGGAAAACCGCTGGATAAAACAGAACAGCTGTCCAACTGGGAACGTCGTCCACTTCGCACTGGACAAGTCCGCTACGCAGGTCAAACACAAACCATGCCCACAGACCCCGCCCACCACTGTTATTTTACATTTTTACTTACAGTATTTTAAGTTTGTGCCAAACCACTTACAGTTCCCTTTCCTTCTTTCTCTTTTCCTTTTTTTATCCTGTTTATCCATTACTTGTTTTGATGTTTTTTTTCTTGTTTTATGTTTCTTTTCTATCGATCTATCGATCTATTCTTTCTGATGTTTGTTTTTCTCCATCTCTTTTTTTTTTCCTCTTTTTCCTTTCTTTTTTCTTTTGTTTTTTTCTTTTGCTTTTTCTTCCATCTTTCCTGTCTTCTCTTCATTTCTGCTCTTTCTTTCTTCCTTCCTGTCTTTCTTTCACTTTTTTATTTATTTCATCCCTATCATTTATTATTGCCTTCCCTCACATACCTTTTCCTTTCCTCTTCTCTATCATGCTCTCTCTCTCTCTCTCTCTCTCTCTCTCTCTATTTCCCCCCGGTGTAGCGATAGACGCATACTGTCTGGTGGATGTGTATCTGACTCTCTCTGCGGATCCGAAGTCGTTTGGTCTTCCTGATGATCTGCACTCTGTCAAGCCGCGTCCATCGACCAAAAGTAACTCAGAAAAAAGAACTAAGGAGAAGAGGAAGCAGACGGGCCAGAGGGTCAGTCAGTCCATCAGCGCGTGTGCACAGACACACACGCGCACACACACACACACACACACACATTTTACTGCAGTGTCTTACAGCTGCAGTCACAGATATAAAAACAGATATAAAAAATGGCTGAAGTGAGAAAGAAGTACAAGATTTAAGCAAAAAAATAGTAAAAGTAAATTGCTGGCATTCATATATTTTCATGTATTTTTAATAACTTTTGTTCGTCACCTAGCTAACATGAGCTAAGCTGATAGGATTCCTGAGAGGAATTATGAATCGTATATTTAAGTGTTGATCATTTTCACTGGTAATCAAAGCTAACTGGCTAAAGTACGCTAATCTGACAGGATCCCTGAGAGGATTTAAATGCGGATCATTAGCTTATATGCGCTAACTTAACTAGATGTCTGAACAAATGATTATACAGTACGTTTCACTGCTAATTTCAGTTAGTTAGGTAAAACATTCTAACCTGACATGATTTTTGAGAGGATTTTTTTTAATATATAAATATAAACATGTTAATAATACTGCTAATTCTAGCTGCAGACAGCTATCAGCTTTAGCAATGAAGTGTATGACTATTTATAAATATGACTGATATAAATCCTGTCAGAAATGCTAACACAAGCTAAGTTAACAGTATATCTGGGATAATTAATTTTCCTAATGTTCACTGGAAATACAAACTTTTTAAGGATTTTTTAAGGATTTTTAAGTAAGATTTATAAATATATATAATCTTGCCAGCAAATATTAGCTAGCTAGTTAAAATGATCTAACCTGACAGGACTTTAGGCTAAGCTAAGTAACGAGCTAACACGATAGAGTTATTTTCATATGATGATAAAATACTGTTGAGAATTCCTTTTGCTAATGCTTGATGGCTGGCTAATCTGAGCTAACCTGACAGGATTTCTTACAGGATGTGTAGGTAATCCTAATAAATGTTTATTTTCTTCATGCCTTATTGCTAGCTATCTACTGTAGGTAACATGAGCTAACCTGACAGAATTTCAAATTGGATTTTTTATTTAAAAAAATTAAATTTCATGGCTAATTCTATCTAGCCAACATAAGCCAATTTAATAGGCTCTCTGATGATATTTTTAAAAAGGATTTTAAAGTTAGTTTCATCCATTAACTTGTCAGATTAATATGAGGTAACCTGACAGGATTTTTAAATCTTAATAATGCTCCTTCTTAATCCTCGCTACTTATGCTAGCTAGCTGGCTAATATAAGTTAACATGACAGGATTTCTGGGATGATTATTCATACATTTCATGATTCATACATTTTTAGAATTTTTAGTGCGAAAACTAGCTGATTTTTCAGTCAGATTGATGATAATGTTCACTGATGATGCTACCTAGTTATCAGGAGCTAACCTGATCATTCTTAATCACCTTCTAGCGCTAGCTACCTGGCGAACATTTCTGAGAGGATTTTTAAGCCTTTTTCTTAAAGGCTTATAATTTCAGTGCTAATTTATGAGAAGGAATTTGTTGAAAGTGCATCTTTGATTTGAACACGTCTGACTGTCCCACCCCAGGTGTATCGGTGTATTTTATTATTTTTTTCCCCCCCTCTCTAAGATACCTGCATCAACTTGATAACTTGTCGAATCAAGTGTGTTAAGTGAGTTAAATCCCAAATAATTGCACAAACCCTATAGAGTGTGTTATGTTTAAAGCCTAGCGTGGGTGTTTGGCTCGTCTCCAGGCTCGTCAGAGTGCCAACGGGCGCATGGGCGATCTGGACGAGTGTGTGACAGGAAACGGCGAGCAGCACGGAGCCTCCATAACGCCTCAGGAGCTGCGGGTGGTGTGTGACAACATGCTGCAGGGCTTAGGCAGGTACCTGCGCTGCGTCGGCGTTGATGTGCTGATGCTAGAGAATACCGATGACCACAAAGTAGCAGCTCAGGTCAGACACATGCATTTGTATTGGTATTACGTATTGGCACCATTAATGTATGTTTTTTAACAATGAAGAAACTCCTGAAATGGCTTGAGAGCCATGATTTGATTCTGTATGTTGATGTATTTCCTTTGGAAACAGGAAGTCAGAGTGACGGCGTGTTGGAGTACCTAACTGATTTGCGCAACAGCCAGTAACAGCCGAGATGCACCATGCCACACCCCGCCTAATCTAAATAAACCTGCCACTAACTTTGCTGCCTAGCTAAATATGGAGAAAAGACGTTTAATTAATTTATATATTGACTTCTGTCTCTTTCCCATTTGTTTGCATTTTTTAAAGATGTTTTTTGCGGGTATCACTTTATATGATAAAATTCAAAATTTGTTAAATTCAATTTCAAAAAATTGAAATCACATATGTAATTTCCTGGCGGATTAATAATGTTTTCTGATTCTGATATGTTTTATCAAATTAAGAAACTTATGGAGGAGAGGTTGTAAAACAGGTTCTCCATGTGTTTTAATATGTAATGTTCATGCAATAATTTAAGCTTTTGAAAAAATTTTTGAATTATCCATTCTTGGGGGTGTGCCAAAAATGTTGAAGCTTTCCTAATGTGTTTTTTTTTTCTGCCATTTTAACAGATAGCTCGAAACGAAGGTCGTATCATCCTCACTTCTGGTCAGCCGTTTCAAACTGTAAGTGTGTGTGTGTGTGTGTGTGTGTGTGTGTGTGTGTGTGTGTGTGTGTGTGTGTGTGTGTGTGTGTGTGTG
>JAQQZR010000009.1:20703330-20715612 GCA_030068235.1 Notoglanidium macrostoma
GGTCGGGCAGGCCTGGAAAACAGAAGGGGTCAGGATCACTGGATTCTCTGGAGTAGCGTGTATAGCTCGACAGACAGCCAGAAAGGCAGAGAGGGAGAGAGAAGAGAAAAAGCAGATTGTTAGGTATGGTCATGGTCACCTAACAGTAACTGTATGATTAGGGATTTTTCTCACACAAAAAAAACGATCTGCAGCATCTGTCCAACTGCGTGGCTCAAACTGGGCCGAAATCAGCAGAATTACGTTACAAATCTAAACATACTTTAAAGGAGGAAATGATGTAAAGGACAACATGTTCAAGTTCCTGACCAGAACTTCCGAGTTGAGGGACCGCTCTGTTGCACTTTTCCATGTTGGATGTTGGATTTTGTTGGAGTACAGCAGATTGCAGCTTTGATCTGGATACAGATGCGGATATTTGGAGCACCACAGATGCAGATACAGATGCAGATACAGATGCAGATACAGATGCAGATACAGATGCAGATGCAGATACAGATGCAGATACAGATGCAGAGCCGTTGTGTTATATGTTTAGCGAAAGTATACAACAAAACCTTCAGGAAAGTGTAAAGTAACCGGAACTACTATTTACTGGACGGCTGCAGTGTGAGAATGCTGGGAAAATTGGCATTTGGCAGGATTTTCTCTCCTTCAGTTCTGCCTCACAGTTCTGCTTTCTGGTCATTTAATTTCAAATTTTATTCAATATTAGTTCAACATTTGCACTTAGATTTCCATTCCGAGTGCGTTTAGATCAGTAGAAGTTCTTTTCTCTGCAAATTCTCATCTGTGAGCTGAAAAATATGAACTGTTTGAACTCAGATTTCTTGCAAAATTAGTAGGCTTTTAATAAACAATTTTACTGTATAAATAAAGAGTCAGTAAATAGGTTTAGTAATTTTAGTAGTTAGTAGTTTTCTTTATTTATAAAAAAAAATATATACTATATACTAATGAGACTATTTTTGTTAAAAACAAACAGCATGTTTATTTTCTTTATGTAAATTCCATCACACTTGGGAAATATTTACAGGATATTTATGCTTTTAGAGTTTAGTTCCAATTTTTTGGACATCCAGTTTTGTAGTTTTGGCTTCAAATGTGTTTTCTTGATTATAGGACTGAGGATCTGGCAACCGATCACTCTTAAAACACTTAATACACATTAAATAATATCTGATTTTCTCCAGTTTTATTATCAACATTGTGTTCATAGTTGTACAGGTTAAAATATGACATCAGGAACATGAAACCCAAAATTAGCAATAATGTACAGCAATGCAGCAGTGCTAATGCTAATAATAATAATAATAATAATAATTTCTAATAATAATTTCTCCTAAAGTCATTGCACTTGCTTGTCTTACCTGGCCTAAAGAGAGAGAGTGTGTGTGTGTGTGTGTGTGTGTGTGTGTGTGTGTGTGAGAGAGAGAGAGAGAGAGAGAAAGGACACACAGTACTACTAAATGGTGCTTGCAAAAGTCAGATAATCACCATAAGGACAAAATCTCACTGTTAAACCTGAAAAGAATAAATATGAAATATTAAAATTGAATAATTTCTGTAACTCAGGGCCTTCATACAAAATAATTCAGAAGAATAATCAGTTATTTTAACTATTACTGTGAAAGAAAAGCAACACACAAAGTCACGCTCATAATAAACCAGTTTCAGTCCATCAGGGTTTAGAAAGAGCGACGAGACCTCGGAATCCCAGTCCAAGCTGCGTTCAAGCTTCACGCTGCGTCACAAAATCTGTAAATGATCCAGTGTATCGGCCGAACTCTTCGACTTCACGCTTCTCTTCATGAAGAAAAGATGAAAATGTTCCAGATAAACAGTAAATTTCATAAACAGAAGAAATACTTTCTAATAAGAGAAAGATATAAAACATCTATCTGTTTCTGGATGAACACACTGGAATGGAACGTTAAGAAAGAAAAATGAAAGTCCACGTTGTTGTTCTGTTTATTTTATACATTACATTTATTTCAAATATTTTATTGCAGCCCCAATTAGAGCTTGTGTTTTCTCTTCAGTTGGTTGGTATGCTTTTCATTTTTATTCTACGATATAATCCTGATAAAATATCAAACGTCACATCATTCATACACACACACACACACACACGTGCGCACACAGACGATACAAAAATGACAAGTTAATCTGTATGTACAAAAGAAAGTGACGTCAACCATTTTGTTTTTCTTCAGTAAAATGAAACGATCACACAAACTCTCCCAAGCCCTTGTTTCTCCCACCAACACCAGAGATCAGGAATATTTCTTATCATTAACATTTAATCTTCATAACTTTTCATCCCGTCTGCTTATGTAGTAAAACTTTACACTGCGTCGAGCGTCCACTGAGCCCACACACTAACCGAGCGTCCATCTTGGCCTGTGTTTGGACCTCCGGGCCTGCAGGGGGCGCAGGTCAGGTGCTCTGCATGCGCTAGACGTCGGTGCTGATGCTGCAGCTGCGTGTGAACATCTGTCTCATTGTGACGGAGCGGTTCAGGTTGAGCTTGTGGTAGTTGGGCAGCGGCGTGGGCAGCGGCGTGGGCAGCGGCGTGGGCAGCTCCAGCTCGTGCTGCTGGACGCTGCGGAAACTCCGACGCTCGCCGCCGTTCCTCAGGCCGTCCGGCTGCTGCAGGTAGAAGGGCATGTCGTAGTGCGTGCAGGACGGGCAGAACGTCTGCGAGCGGGTCAGCTTGCGCACCGGCGGTGGGGGCGTGTACAGGGCCGGCCCGTTGGGGGTGGGCGCCGGGGAGACGGCAGGAGCCAGGATGTTGTGGTTGGAGTGTATGGGCGGCAGACGAGACGTCACGGCGAAGTCAGGCTCCTCCTCCTCCGACTCGGACTCCTCCTTCTTACAGCAATAATACTAAAACACAACAGACATGAGGAAATTCAGATTCTGATTGGTCAGAAGGTGTTGATTAGTTTTCTATAACAGCGGCTCTGACAGCAGTGCGGGTTTATATTAATGCGCTCGCTCTGCTACGTTATTGTTTCTATAGCAACAGCGCTTTGTAACATGATAAGCTGCAGGGTCTTTTTTTTTTTTGTCTTATCAACTTCCACAAACAGATTTACAGGATGTGTAAAGGTCTCGTCTGTGCTGGAGTGAAAGTGGAGTTTCCTGCACTGAGACGTGAGCACATGATGATCCTCTCGGCTTCCATCGGCTCATACACAGGAAGGTATAAATCTGAGTCAGGATCTTCTGTCCATCAGCGTGTCTACTCTCTGCCTCTGCAGAGCCCTAGAATAGAACCCAGGCGGCGTTTTTCATACGTGGATTACTGAGATGGCGGGACTGGAGTGTGGATGATTTGACATGATCCAAAAAAAAGCTTCAAAGCTGTTGTTGGATTTGTTACTGAGACAAGAAGCTGAAACGGGAGGAGATGAGGCATCTCTGAGAGTTTTATCAAAACAGAAAATTATACGCATGATAAAATAGGAATATACTGAGTGAGACGAGTCGTTCACAGATGAGTCGACTCTTTGATTCAGTTCCTTTAGGCGAGAGCTAAAACCAAAAAGAAAAAAATTCTAAACACGAACAAATTGTCAAATCAAATCATTTTATTGTAATATTAAATTAAAAAAAATTTTCAGTTTAATTTCTTATGATTTCCTTTTTTTTTCTTTCTTTTTTTTTTTATCTGTTTTACAATTTTAAAGATTCAGTACAAAATCTTAACATCAAATCAGCTGTTTCTGACCAGCATTAGTAATGTAATGACTTAAATTAGGAAAAGTTCGACCATGATTTATTTTACTGAGATGACGGAGGTGTCATGAGACAATTTATCATGATATCGTTATTATATCATCATATCGCCAAGCCCTTCACGCAGATCGGAGACAGTGCCGTTTCCACACACAGCGCTATTTTAGAGAAAATGTAAATGTTCCAGGGAAATGGTTTTATCTGGAAAAAAGTGCTGAATATTTTATACTCTCTAACGTCCTACAAACTCAATGGATGCCGTCTGCATGCAAGAAGCATCACAGCGAAGAGTCACGCGTCGTCACAGGTTCCTGCTCTTTATAATCACATTTTGTGTAGAAATGTTTACAGAATGTCTTTCAACTTTCACAGAGCTGTGTGCATTCATTTATATATTTTCTCTTTATACTCAGACACCTCTGAAGTAGATCATTTCTAAATTAATGTGCCTTTAACCATGTTGGAACGTAACCATGGCGACGGATATAAATAACTGTTGAGTCTCAGCCTGTGTTTCCACTTTGCAATCACGGAAAATGAATATTAAAACCTAAAACGCTGGTCGTGTGGAATAATGAGCCTCGGGATGCTAATGGAGTGGATGAAAGGATGTTTAATGAAAACTGGGGCAAATCCACTGGACGGGAAAAGATGAGGATGAGGTCGGGGCCTCATATGAAGTGAATTATGAAAGCTGTCGTTGGTTCATCCTAATTTAAATCATCTGATTACAAATAGTTAGTGTCTAAGGGGTGTTGATGAGGAAAAGACACAGGCCTAAAGTGTGTGTGTGCGAGGGAGAGAGAAGTGGACACACGGGTGTACGACACATGACTCCTCGGTCATGCCAAACTTCCTACAGGGGTTCTACTGGGAACATCTCCTACGAAATGGACTAGTGATATTGTTCACAAATGAATCGATTCATTGAGCCAGTTCCTTTAGATGACCGCTGGGAGTCATTCACTAATGAATCGACTCTTTGAGCCAGCTCTTTGAAGTGAACTCCGGAATTTCTTGCTGTTTTCTTTGTATGAGGACACAACAAATACATCAATATTTGATATCATGATGCCATAACACCGTAAATCACAAAACTAAGTTATGAAAAAGAGTCTAATGAACAGCTGAGTCATTTGGCACAGAGTAACAATGTAGACCCAATGCAAGTACGATAACCGTGCAGTGACCTTTAAATTCTACTTCAGCGAGAATTAAGAGCAGTCACAGGAAGTATGATAATATTGATGTGAGAATGCGTACCCTAGTCAGTTTAATTACACACTGCCTTGCTGTGCTTTTGAAGAACCTATGCGATCTGATCCACTGAAAAGCAGTGAAATTGCCATGGCTACACGCTAGCCTCTGGATCACACTGAACCGCTTTTAAGGTCTCAAAAAGAGGACGTGTCCGGGACTTCGAGGACGTCTGGTCGTTCCTAAAATAATCTCTGCAATCTTTTAGGAAAGTTGTGTGTAAAGGTTTTCATGGCCTGAACTAAACATTCCCACCAGATGTACAAACCTTTCACTGATGACCTTCATCCTCCCAGCAGGCACAGCAGATTAACATTTAGCCACACCCACAAAACTCCATGTGTATAACAAGCATGAAACCCGAAAGCGACAAAATTGACAACAAAACAGTTCCTGCTGAACGCGACATGCACCAAACCTTCCAGTACCGCAGCTCAGCCATGGCAGTGTTTCAGCACGTTAGCTCGTCCTGCTTTTATTGGGTGCCATTCATTTTGTCCTGATGATGGTGGAAATTTATGGATTTGTTTTGAAATTGCTTTCTATCAATTGATTGAATTTGACAGAATGCTCATTAAATTGGTGTGAGGTCGAAATGAGTTATTTAAACATCGACAATTTAAAGCCGATCCGGCAAGTTTCACTACAATGAGGCTCCTCGGGTGGAAATTTACAGCACAGGAGTTTAATCCACAATGCTGGTGTAAAAGCTCCTGCATACAGTTTACAGATACATTTCTTCGTGTATGCAGAGCGATTAAACGAGGCTAAATGTACACGACGTCTAAACCAGTGTGTAAGTCATTAAGACAAACGGCGCAGCGTCTCTGACTCATCAAGCCGTGCTGTATCGGTGCGATCGCAGCAGGAGTACCGAGCTGTCCTTGGCGAGCTGGAAACGTGACCTGACTTGTCGATTACGAAGGCTGTGTGCGAGAGATAGAGCACTTAAACTCCCAGCGCGTTAGGAGAAGGCAGTGAAATACAGCATTGCATGTTTATTAGCATGAGATGGGGATGATTTTACTGCAGTACAGGAGAGAGGAGAGCTCGGGGGTAATGATATAAACGGTATAAAGCGCACACCGCTAGGAATTTGCTTCTTCGGATTTTGACGATACCATGCTGTTCGTTTATTTTGAATTAACACATTTGTCAAATGTTATCATCGAGATTGTACGTTTATATATAATAATGCATATTTAAATTAAATTTTAATTATCCATAGATGTTATTTAGAAGTTTAACCCAATGCGAAGGAAAATCACAGCCTTCTTACCCTGATGAACGCCTCCTACACGCTGCGCTTCTCTTAAACACGGCGCGCTTGGATTACAAAATACCTCGAGCAGGCAGCACTTCACCGAGGACTGAGCGAAGGAAAGAAATGTTCAAACATCACTTCAGAGATGGAATTGGTACAGGTTTGAAAAGTGTATGTAGAACATAATGCTGCATCACATCCTAACGTCAGAATGACGTCATTTTTGACCTCGGCACGTTCGACAGATGAAGTGAGAATCTGTCTGTATTTTGTTAGCAACAAGCTAGGCAGCTAACTCGGATAAGTGATGTACATCGTCTATTTTTCGAACCGTGGCATGTGTAGTCAGTGTTTTAGATTTAATAAACGGATATGTTGATTCGACGGCACTCTGTAAATGGGGAAGGAACTTTAAGAAAACGTGATCTACCATTACCGTCTGTGCCTCAAATTATACCGTGATCTTACTTTTAGGTTATAGCGCCCAACCCCAGAGGACAGGAAGGAGGAAACCTGCGTCTGGCGCTGACTTACCTGCAGTCTACAGTAGCACAGTACTGCGATGATGCACAGTAAGATTACTGTAGCTAGAATCCCGCCTGTGATGACCACTGTCCCGGCTGTCATTCGAAAAGCTCTCCATCAACACCCTGAGAGACAGAGACACACCGAGAATAATGGTGAGACATTAAACAAAGTCTGAGCACGGCAGAGTGTCCGTGTGATCGAAATAAATCCAACATAACCACATGTGAAAAGAGCCTCAGGCTGGAACAGGAAGTGATGCGGGATGTAACTAAGGGGTCATACCGTGTTGGAGAGCCTCGAGGTCGACCACAGCTGAGAGATTATAATGAGATGGAGGCTCGGTCAGGAGGACGGCGGAGAGATGGAGTGATGATGATGATGTTATGTTTTAGGTCATGGCCAACTCGTACAGTGGAAAACAGAGCTAAAAATATACACTGTGAATTCTGGATAACAGCCAAATTTTAGGAAAACATGGTAGAAATAAGGAGGTATTCAGATTTCTAACCCTGCTTTGGTGTCTTGCTGCAAACATCATGTGGTTGAAGGAGCCAGTTTAACAAATTCACTTTCCAAGTGTGATTTTCTCATCATTTGATCCAATTTCTGCTTGACGCCGTAACGAAACACACATAACCCGAGTCAATTCAGCTCGCAATCAGATGCCGACATCATCATCATCATCATCGTCAAGACAGAGAGCTCGTGCTCTCTCTGTACAGACATTTCAACTGTTTAAATGACAGAATTAAAAGATGTTAATAACAAGACTGATCCAACAGAACAGACGTGAGTGAATCACTGATGTTCGCGTGAACCGCCGCCTGTGGAGGCTCGCTGTTTAAACACTGCCAGCTGATGAGACCGAGACTGATGTGGACATCTCTTCTGTAAAATATACACCTGTTTAAAGTGTATTTTATATTGTAGGCAAACCTGAGAGACTGTTACTTCCTTTCTTTCATGTTTCATCGCTAATTGTGGTTGAATGTGTGTTAAACACAGAGAAAGGGGAAACGGACGACACACGCCGTGGTACTGTAGCGAGGAATTCACCGGAGATGATGGTTAGGCTTTGTCGTTTTACCGCGTCATGCTTAATTTGTATAGAAGTGCATTGACGTCTCCGTCTTGTCGCTCTGTCTCCACGGCTCACACCTCAGCACAGACTCGGGGTAAGTGTGAGTCGAAATAATGTGCAACACACAATCACTGCTGTTTTAAGGAGGGTTTTTCGCTGTGAATCCTCTCTGGAGTGATATTTTAGGTCTCAATAAGAGGACATGTCTGGGACACGGAGGACGTCCTGGCTTCCTAAAATAACCGCCACAATCAGGACGCTTTCAGACTCGACTTCGATTCGTACCTGAACTGAAGATTCACTGTGTTTATTAAACACATCTGTAACGGCCATCAGTAGTGTACAGTACAGGTTATCATGCTGAATTCTTTTATCATCAATGCATTCTAGAACGCGAGTGTACATCCATATTCAGGCCTGGCTGATGAGGGATTTTTGGCACAGATAGCGATAAAAAGCTGTGTGATTCACGATAACCGATATTATCGTCCGATACCCACACCTCGAAAAAGTCAAACGTCTTCACGCAAATAGAAGTGTATTAAAATATTGTGAATTGTACAAAAATAGTCAAGCAGGACTAAATGTGCATGGAAAAAAGCCATTTTGAACTATTTACACAATAGAATTACTTTATTTAGGCCTTTATATGTAACTTTATGCATAACTGTTCATCTGGAAACATGCACTTTTATCAGTTTTACACAGCTGAATGTTTTTATCTGTTCAACATGCCATTGCCAGTCTGTTTGACTCGGCTTGGGTCAGCTGATTGTTGTGATGATGAGTGTTGCCTGCAGTGGAGTTGCAATCTGCCCTCTGGTGGACAATGACGACACTCGTAACATGTTTCAAGTCAAGTCAAGTCAGATTTCAGCCATATACAGCTGGTACAGTAGACAGCGAAATGAGACGACGTTCCTCCAGGACCAAAGTGCTGCATATAAGACAACACAGAAGTACAAAAGTGCTTGGGACAGTTCTGAAGTTCCTCATCTGAACATCTCCTAAGCTTTATCATCAGATATTCAGTTATTTTGTGAATGTGGATCGGTGAGTTTTATTTTAGTGTCTGTTATTTATCATTATACAAAAACACACTAAATACTTCTCCTAATTACTAATAAATAAATTTATTTCCTCATTAAATACTAATAAACACATACTAAACTTTTGATTTAGAACTGCAACAAATGCCAAGTTTTCTTTTCTTTCTTTTTTTTTTTAAATGAATAAGTCACTGTTTTGAAGATTTCTCATGACAAACCATCTAATTCTAGTTAAATGAAACGTGTTTACTCACCTTTATATTGTCTGATTTTAGGAACGATGGTCAGCTGATTAAAACACAAACAGCCTCGCTTTCTTCACAAACTTTCTCTTAAGAATCGCGAAACACTTTTTTTCTCTTCAGTGTTTTCACTTCCTGTCATTTAGACAGAGCTGTGTGTGTGTGTGTGTGTGTGTGTGTGTGTGTGTGTGTGTGTGTGTGTGTGTGTGTGTGTGTGTGTGTGTGAGTGTGTGAGAGCTGTATCTGTCTCAGCCAATCAGCCGAGCTGTCCTCGGGTAACTCGTACCTGCCCAACGGAATCGAATTATAGCGTCCTAATCCGATTCGTCCAGTGCCCAAATGTAATCAATAGTCCTGGTTGGAAATGAAACAGGACTGTTGGTTTTTATTAGATCCTGAGAAGATGAAGTGCAGTGACGGAGCAGCGTGAACGGGAAGGAGTAGAGCCTGCTGGGGCTTTTGGGGGCGGAGTCACACCAGCTCGGTACAAGCAGCCGCTGTATTTGTTTTTATTGTTATTTTGCTTTTATCGAGGTTTGTGTTGTGTTTATAAGAGATCACGTCCATCTCTGTGCAATAACACACACACTGAGCGTCATTTATCACTCTGGATACCAAAGTTATTCAGAAATAGTTTGCAGGACTGTTCACGCAGGAAATGCAACGTTTATAAGAAAAGAAAAAAAACAGTTAGTTTGGAAAAATGCTCATATTCTGCATTTCTTTCCTGAATTTGTGTAAATTTGCTCACAAGATCAGCTTTAAATCCCACAGCCGTCTGAGTTACTGCCACTTTATTGCAGTCAAGTTAAATCACTGCTCACATAAACGTACATACAGACTTCGCCACTGTATATTAATGACCTGAAAGAAAGCGATTCCAGAACAAAGCCATAAATTACAACAAAAAAGTCTAGCTGCTCAAATAGGACCAAAGTAATGGCACCCTATACTGGACGATTTGGCATACACAGCGCTTAGGAGGTGCATGTTCATCGTTTAGTTGTCATTTTGTCTCTTTGCCTTTTATGGCGTTTTGTGGGTGTGGCTAAATCTTTGGACGTGCTTGTTATTTACATCTGATTGGCTTTGTGAGTATGCAGATAATCAGCAACACTTTTGTGAATCTGGCAGGAATAATTGCTTCAGCTTGGCCCCAACCACCTTTACACACAACTTTACTAACTGGTTAATCAGTGAAGCTCAATGTCTTCAGAGATACACATGCGCACACACACACACACACACACACACACACTCACACAGGTGTAGAAATCTGATGTTAACTTCGTATCTCCTAGCTCACGTGTTCTTTATTCACACTCGTGTATGCTAATGAGCGAAGCCTACACACTACCATTAGTCTGCTAAATAGCTGGCAGTTAATCAGCTAATTAAATCACCAACCAAAAGGAAATGAAAAGCCCTGTTTAAGAAGGACAAATGGTGTAAAAATCACAATAAGAATTTTAGTAGAATATCATAATAATACTAAGACGTGATGAAAGCAATTAAGCAATTATCATTCTAGAATTTAATATCATCCAATTAAAGGAATCAGATCTGCATTTCCAGTCACCCACCCACACACCCACACACGCACACACACACACACACACACACACACACACACACACACACACACACACACACACACAATTTGATGAACTTGAACATTGATTATGGAGCAGGCAGATGCAGGACGTCTCTCCCACCTCCCTGAGGGAGAACTTAATTACATCTCTGTGTGGAGTGTGTTGATATAATGCGGCATATAGCATTAATTATTTACCACACACACACACACACACAAACACACACACAAACACCATATTACTGCTGAGCATATCCATGTTACTGAACCGCTCTCTTCCCCAAAGGTGTTTAAAAACAGAACAATACCTTGTGACCATCATCTTTTCATGTGAAGTGTTTTGTTCCTTTTTCACCACAACGTTACTTCCCAGCTAACAATCTTTGGTCCCTAGAATGTTCCAAGAATGTTATTTTTTGGTTACTGGAACGTTCCTTAAAGGTTTGGTTTTCCTTTGGTTTTTAAGGTAAATGTAACCTTAGTTTTTGGTTGTATGTTTTAGTTTATGGAATGTTCTCCTAATGTTCTCCTGACGTATGTAATGGGGGAACCATTGTAGAACCTTTGGGGAACTTTCCCGTTTGTTTGTATTGACGTTCCCCTAACCATAGATCACTTTACACTGTCAACCTCTGTGCAACATTCTAGGAACGTTCTCATATGGTTGTGTGAATAAATACCAGAATACAACCAATTGGGAACGTTGCGTGAAAAGCACAATGCAACCATAAGGGAACGTTAGAGGTTTTAGTTCCTAAAACTTTTGGCGGAACTTTGTGATGCATAATAACCTGGAGAGTACGTTCTTAAACGTTGGGAGAAGGCTCTGTAAAACTAACGATAAGAGAAACTGAAGTTAACGTTAGCTGAATGTTCCATGTTTGCTGGGGAGCTGCTCTAAACCGTTCCCTCAGCAGTTCCCTCTGTCTCGAAGTGAAGAAGATAAAAAGGAAAATGCGAAAATGAGAAACGCAAAGCGTAAATGTTATGCCACTTAAATATATTACATGTCACTGTATGAATCTGTTTGTGTGGGGTCTGCAGTACACGGCCCTGGAACGAGGTGTTGCTATAGAAACGATATCCTCTATCTGTTACATATTGAACATGAGAAGTAAGAGTTTGTGTTAAAGGCAATGAGTGATTCAAAGATAGGGTGCCAATATATATATTTTTAAACAGATCGTTGTTTGAATGCAAGCTGACAGACACAAAAAGCTAAAATGCAACACTTTTTTGGAGTAAATCAGAATGGGAGTGTATGAGGGAGTGTGTGTGGGAGTGTATGAGGGAGTGTGTGTGGGAGTGTATGTGGGAGTGTATGTGGGAGTGTATGTGGGAGTGTGTGTGGGAGTGTGTGTGTGAGTGTGTGTGGGAGTGTGTGTGTGAGTGTGTGTGTGAGTGTGTGTGTGAGTGTGTGTGTGAGAGTGTATGTGAGAGTGTATGTGAGTGTGTGTGTGAGTGTGTGTGTGGACATGCATGTCAGTGTGAGCTCTAACAGGAGCTGCTCGCAATTGGCACAT
>JAQQZR010000009.1:20755696-20769112 GCA_030068235.1 Notoglanidium macrostoma
CTCTGTTGGTCTTGACCTCCGTAACGCACAGTGTGAATTTGGTGAAGATCTGAGAACGTCCAATTTTTCACCCAAAATATGCTAAGGGGTTAGCCTTTGTGTTTTTTTGGGCAAAAAATTTAACATTCTCTGATTTTCACCAAATTCTCACTGAGAGTCAGGGCCATCAACCCTAACACAGCGGTGCACTTAGTTTCATAATATCTCACTCCAGAACCGAGATCTGAGCCTCTAATATCCAATATATTACACTCAATAATATACACACTTCAGACTCTATGCTTGCAGAAATTATTTACATATTTGAGTAATTTGAAAACGCAGAACTCTGCGAGAAGGTTCCAGGAAGCGATTGCTGTACGAGAGCAGAATTTCACATACTACGTCCTGACTTTGATGAAGGTCTGTGTGATCATGTACGTGCAGAAGCAGGCCAACGATCCCATAAACATAATTATCTTCATAAGCAGAGTTTGATCGCTCAGCAAAAGGGGTGTTTGCAATGTTTTCTTTCCCTTCTCCATGAAAACTTGGAGAAACAGAAGATTCCAGAGGTGCTAGCGGAGCTCAGGCCACAGGCGCTTTCCTAACTTCTTACTGAGCTCTGTAAGCTTTAAGTATACAGATACTTTTCACCTCTTTTCTCATTTTTTAGCGACACATTAATGAATGAATAGCAGCAGCAGTACAGGTTTAGTCTAATCTATTATTTGTGCTTGTTTTTGTGCAGGGATTAATGCATGCCTGCTCAGCCAATCAGGAAGGACTATTTTTGTGGTGTAACAGCTGCTATTTTATTAAAATGCAAAGATGGTCATGTCCAGCAGAAATACAGCTCAAGTCTGTAACGGCTACGGAGTCTGTGCCGGGGTGAACGCAGGGTTATTCCGGGGAGCGCTGAATAATATGACAAATAAAGAAAAAAATTATTACGCTAGTAATAAATACACAAAACTATTGGACCAGGAGAGGAAAACTAGCATTGCTCACATTTCAGCATACAACCTTTTCATTTTATTACTCATAAACTCATTGCAAATACATTTATTCGTCAGATTAGAACACATATTTAAGATGATGGTTTGTGCTGAAGATGTCAAATGTGCAAACACACGAAATGTAAACGGTCACAAGGTCTCTATTTAATATATATATATATATAGATGAAAAAACATGGACACAATTTTTTCCCCCCCATCTCTTTTTTCTGTAGTGGAGCTACAAGGCTAATGTTGCTAACAACCTATGGATTCTTAAAGCCACCAGTGGGACCTAAGATGCTAAACTAAAGGCTGCTAGATTCCATTACTTGTTAGCCACTTTAGCCTTGTAGCTAACGAACACAACTACTCACTTCTTTCTGCTCTAAGGTTCCAACAGAGAGACAAACTGAAGAAGCCTGATGGATTCTTTTTTGGGTGTCTCGAGTGTGTGTGTGTGTGTGTGTGTGTGTGTGTGTGTGTGTGTGTGTAAAACAGCTTTATCTTCGTCCCTGAACCTCCGGGTTTCCTTCAGCCCTGCAGCGAGGACGAGAGTGGGACGGTGTTCGGGCGTTCACTCGGTGCTGTAGATTCCCTTCACTCTCTTGTTGTCCGGGTCAAACGGGGACTTCAAGTGGGCTTTGGCCTTATAGGCCACGCCCATTCTCTCCAGAGTGAACTCACCGTTGCGGATGAAATCTGGACTCACCTGGGAAAAAAAAAAACCCACACACACATTTAAGTATGTTAAAAAGCAATTGAACAGAATTAGTGGTGTGTATCACTATATTGCAGATTCAAAGGAGTCGACGAGTCAAATGATCTGATTCAGTGTGGTTCAGTATCGTGCAAAATCATCAACAAGACTAGAAAAAAATGTTTTTCAGAGCTCGTTTCTGTGTTAAACTTTCCAGACTTTTATCTTCAGTTGCAGATAATTGTCAAAGGTCATGACTGGAATTAATGAAAAGAAAAAACGAGATGTGTATAATGTGGATCAGTGCAGAAAATAACCACATCTCTAAAGAGGACATTCTCTGGTCTTGCACTCCTAAAAAAGAACCATAACGGTGTTCTTCGCTTTTTCTGTCTACGAGGGACCCCAGAACCCTGCAGCAAAAACCCACACATGCTGTCCCTGAGAACGTTTCCAAATAATAAACACAAATAATAAAGAGAGAGAAGGTTAATCTCCTGTCATATTAAAAAAAATGACAAAACTACAGCCCTTAAACTCGCGGACTTGTGCTTTATAGCACTGAGCATACGTTTACACAAGCAAGAGACGAGTCGCTTTGTCTCTTGTGGGCGTGGTCTGTCCGGCATTTTATGTTTCAGTTCTGATGAGAAACGTTAGCGGCCCATTAGTCAATTTAACTTAATACACACTTCAGATTTATGCGCTTGACGTTTTACCAGCGATCTCTGCTACTTCCTTTCAAGGGTTATTTTACTACGAAACATGTTTAAAAGGGACAAAAATTATACCAGTGTCTGTTCCTTTAAATGATAATGAGCCACTGCTCACCCCACCCCCCTCTTCTGCCAGCCAATCAGGTAGCACTTTCCTCATGAACATTCACGACGGTTTCCCTTCTTCTCAAGCCGTGAGTGGAGAAACTGAGATGAGGGCGGGATTATTCTAATGAGCTCCTCTTGTGCCATAGAAAGGGGAGTGAGATCTGAACAGCTTGTTGAAGCGGATGTTTTCTGAAACAGGCAGCTCAGAACAATCTCACTGGGTTTTCTTATTTCAGAGATTACGGGTTGGCAGGCACTCCGGAGTCCCAATTGTACGTGCACAAGCACCGAAAGAGTGAGTTTTTCATAAATTGTCCCCTTTAATGAGCATCATACAGAATCAAACCAAAGTTGCGAGTGAGAAACTGAAGGAATGTTGGACCACGTGCACCACAGGACAGGTCTGAGGAATCGCCCGAGACGTCGAGTCATTTGATTTCAATGAATCACATTTAACTTGCATAGAACTGAGAAAATGTCACGTCACTCGCTGCTGAAATCTCGGCCTGAAGATAAACACTCGCCGCTTTCTGTACGAATATGTCGTGTAGATTCTCCTCTTTATTATTATTAGTATTATTAGACTGCTTCATGGATAAGTGTGTCATTTATATCCATGGGGGTACAAAATGGTCTTCTTGAGGGAAACCGCGTCTGCTCGGCGTCTCTCCTCCTGCAGCGTGAACAGCTTCTGTTTATCCAATCACTTCATCTCGGTGTCAAACTCCATCACAGATCTGTTCCCTTCATGCGCTTAGTCATGTCCTTCACTTTCTCTCGCGCTCTCCATCACTTTTTTTATGAATTCTGTCTAAATATTGTCACGTCAATGCCACTAACATTTGTGACCTCTGACCCCAGGGTCAGGTGGAGCCATAACTGATCCTCTGTGAGGTGGAGCTGGAGGGATGGCTGGCTCCTCCATCTTTTCCTTCATCATCTATGCGCAAACGTTCACATTTACCTCATCACAGTACACGTACGTGTGTGTGTGTGTGTGTGTGTGTGTGTGTGTGTGCGTGTAACTCACCACCCCTCCTTCTGGATTGCGGACGTATCCGTAGCCGATGGTTTTGTTGATGGCGTAACCGAACTCGGCACGTCGCAAGTGTCCAACCGGAACGCCGTTACGGAAAATGGCTTCCAATCCAAACATGGGCACTTTCCTGCATGGAGAGAGAAAGAGAACAGCAAACATGTTACTGCCATCACATCCATAACATGCGCACACGCACACACACGCGCGCGCGCATGCACACGCCTACACCCACCCACCCCTTTCCGGGAATCTGTATGTACAGGAAGATCAATGCGTAAACTCGACTGCGTGAAGTGGAAATAATGTGACAGGTGTGAAACACCGGGATAAACAAGACGGGATATTTTTTAAACGAAATAAAAAGGTCTAGGAGCGGCACATTTTACACATCATGATGCGCATCACTCAAAAATACACCAAAAACCATTCCACCTCCCCTCTCCATAAAAACAGCAGACGAGCCGATCCGCATAAGAATCTAGAATGATTGACAGCTGTTTAGTGTTTAGAACCAGCTGATCCCCTGAAGCTCCGCCCCCTTCTGCCTCCTCTCATTAGTAAGCTCATCTCGTCTGGAGACATGACAGAGAATTTGTTTTAGTTTATTAACGACTTATTTGTTTAATTGGGTTCTCTTTATCAACTTTTGTGAAAATCTGATGATGATTTAGGTGAAATTTATGCAGAGATTTCTAAGACTATTGTAAAGGGTTCACAAAGTTCCAGGAACCACTGTGTTTTACAGTAAACACCAGGAGCCTGAGGGGGAACAGCTGCAACTTACCTGCTCAGAGGCGGAGAAACGTTACCGGAGGGCTTCTTTTGTTAAGAAAGACAGAAAGTATGTGTGTGTGTGTGTGTGTGTGTGCATGCGTGTGTGTGTGTGCGTGTTACTCTTCAGCGTTGTCATGTCTGCATCTTTAGCATCACGTTTATTTGAACTTTAAAGATCATGAACTGCATGTACCAGCGTCTGCACTGTAATGTTCAAAATAAAAAATAAATAGCGGAGAACTTCACAAGTCTTTGTTCCCAGTTTTTTTTGTGTTGCTGTTGGTGTTGTGCTCGAGGTGATTGTTTAAAACATCATCTTGCATATCTTTTGTGTACTTCAGAGCCGTTACATGATGAACTTGTTGTGTTTGAGCTGCTTTTAACTGCACTTTAGAGCCTAAAGGTCTAGACACATGATTAGAAAACCACTTTACAGTGCCATGATCAGCGTCGGTGCAGATTCAGGAGCCGGCGTTAAGCCCTGTTAGTGCTCAGGTGATGGCGTGTATGATTGTGATGGTATGTGTGTGTGTGTGTGTATGACTCACTCATCAATAGTGAAGCAGACGATTCTCCTGCTCAGGCCTTCAGCCTTCTGCGTCTCCAGAGCTTGACGTCCCAAAAAGGGGACGGACGTCTTCATCTTACAGGTAAACGCAAGCCCCGCCTCCAGAGGCGTGTCATCAGGGCGCAGGTCAGCGTGCCAGTGTCTATAACCTGAGAAACAGGAAGTGGGCGGAGTTAAATCCAGTAACCCCGAAGACTACAAACGTGAAACCGAATTCTAACAAAATTATCAACAATAATCGATTTAAAAGCATCTCAAAATAAATCACATGTAAGAAAAGCAGCGTTCGTTTAGTCGAGCCAGTTTGGTTCTTTGGGTGTTCCTCTAGGGGAATAATCCTTCATAATTCAACAAACCCTAACAGAACCATTGAAGAACCGCTTTTTCTAAATGTATACACAAGTGCACAGAGTAAACTCCAATCTGCTCGTTATTTCCACTTTGATATTTAAAACCCTGTCGTGGTTCCATACAATACCCAAAGAACCTTTAATTATCCAATAAACACTTAAAGAACCCTTAAAGAGTGCAAGTATTAACTGAACAAACTCTAAATTAATGCTCATTATTTTCTCTAATGTCTAGACAGAAGAAAAGGAGTCTAACATGTAGCTCTTGGCACACTCTTATTGGATAAATAAGGTTCCTAGCTTGCTAAAAGGGTTCTGTATAGAACCTGTAAGGGTTCCCACTGACAACCAACCAAAGAAACAACCAAAGATCTGTTAAAGCGTTTCAATCATTTCCTAGCTCAATTTTATATTTTCTACTCACGATCTGTGTAAAATTATTAAAATCTTGACTTTAGAACAAATGCTAACATCTCCTTCACTATAGCTGCTCACTACACGGGGTGTAATCCAGCAGCCCTTACCTAGTGCACTACACCACTCCTAAAACTCATTTAAGATTTAACCAGAGTAAAGATACTTTTTCCTTCGACCAAATTTGCCCTTGACATTGTCAGCTTTTATTCAGGAGGGGGAAAGTATTGGCACCCCTTTGGCTGCATTTGGGTCACTCGCCAGCACGTTTGGTTAGGGACAGTTTGGATTAGTGACGCTGTTTACCAGCACATTATTTTACATGTACGTCTGTTGTAGAGCCAGAACCAGAACCAGAACCTCACCTTTCTCGATGCTGAGCGAGTCGATGGCTCTGTAAGCGGCATTTTGGATGCCGTATTTGGCGCCGGCTGCCATGACGGCCTGATAAACCGGGAGGCAGGAGTCTTTAGGGATATGCAGCTCCCAGCCGAGCTCTCCGACGAAGGACAGGCGCATGGCTCGTACCTGCGTGCACACACACACACACACACACACACACACACACACACACACACTTATTTCTCCAGTGTACCCAGAAATGCTGAATGTTGTGGTATCAGCGAGTGAGAAAGCAGACCAGAAAGCATCATTAAAACAATCCACTTGCTCTTTCAGCACCTGCTGTAAATAAACAGGAGCTCACGGACCACGTAAATTAGCCACTCTACGACATGTTTAGCTTTACACTGGAGCTGCGAAGCTAATTACACTAACAAGTCATGGGCTTCTGCCTCACACCACAATCAGCTCCTCAGTGACGTCACTTTAAACACGAAGTTGTAAATACGATGCTATTTAATAACGTCAACGCAGAGCTTAATGATGACATTTTAAGCGCGCGCGTGTGTGTGTGTGTGTGTATAGAGATTTAACTGTGTTGACAAAATATTTTGCATGAAACAGATTTCCTTGACATTTTAGCTACATTAGCAAAAGTAAAGAAACAAAACTTAGGAGTTTGTGTTGATTCTGCAGGAACTAATTGTTAAAAAGTGCCTGTGTGGTGGAGACAGAGTTAATTGGAATAAACTGTGTGTGTGTGTGTGTGTGTGTGTGTGTGTGTGTGTGTGTGTGTGTGTGTGTGTGTGTGTGTGTGCATGCTGACACAGCGCACCATTACTCCTGCTCATGCTCGGCTCTCTACAGAGGAACAAAGTGTGCACTCGTGTCTTTTCTGAATCAATCCTTCCTCTGCAATCTTCAGCACTTTTATTTTTCCACCCGATGCAGCGAAGCTTCGTGTCTGAGTCAGAATAAAAGTCTAATATTTTCCATGTTTCAAAATATTTTCCATGAATAAAAATGATTATATAATCTTAAGCAGCAAGCGCTTTAAAACATCAAAACTAAATCTCAGTAAAGTCAGAATGATCAGGTCCGTGTGCATGGGGAGCATTTTTTGTATTTTGCTTGCAAGAAAATTTTCAAACCAATTTCGGGGTTTTAAAAACTATAAACACCACAAAAAGCGCTCGTTCTCCTTTGCCAGATGTGCGTCAGTGATTTCTGGCTAGATTACAGATCGTGCCTGATGTCCTGCTAATCTGGATCCTGATGTGCTTTTTAAAAAGAGCAAAAGCCTGACAAAGAACGACGACAAGACGGCTGAAAGAATCAACCAGGTTTTATGATCCAAAAAACCATTACTTTTTCCATATATGGATTCATGAATATTTCATTTGTAGATTTTGTGCAGAGAAACAAGTCAATATATTTTGTAAAAAAAACATCATCAAAAAAACAAAAACAAAAAACACAATTTTGAGTACGTGCCAAAAAAACAGAAACAAAATAAATACCTGGGTTCCTTGAGTCCCAGTTTTTTTCCATGTCAAAACAAAAACAAAGAAATGCATCGACCCAACACGCGTGTGCACAGGCCTGATGAGAAAACAAATCAGTCTCTCTGTTCATTTGTGCCATAAAAGTCTTCCTTTGTGTAGCTTCAGCTTTAAAGAAGTGTAGAAAACGTACTATTTTACCATCAATGACTTCATTCAGCTCACCATAAAGTGATGTATCTTTATTTACATGTTTTTTATTTGCTTTATCAATGTTTTTGATGGTACAAAGAAACTAAAAGTAATTAGGGGGCCAAGCACCAAAAGCGAGTGGACCCTTTAATTCACTGTTTACATTTTCCCCTGCTTCTTCTTATTGTTATTATTATTATGCTTCCACACAGACCCCTATGGCAGCCTACAGAACATTTCTACTTTTTTTAATGAAAGTTAGCACCGTGATCGAGAAGAGTCTCGGCAGCGTTCAGGCCAAGCGTGGTGTACGACTCTCGAGCGGAAAGCTGGACATACTTTTTGTATGACATAATTCCCTCGCTTTTTCTCTTACAGATCGCCACTAAATTCAGGTTACAGTATCCTGATACCCTGGCGGGTCATCCAAGTCTCCAGGTGGGGAATAAGGCCATTTCTGAGCTTTCTGGCACATTCTGTACGTTAAGCAACATGACCTGATGTTAACAAGCTTTAAGTTCATTTGCAACTTGGCAGGGCTACTGAAAACAGGAAGTGAGGCAATATCTCAGCAACCGCTTGACATATTGCCTTCAGATTTAGTATATTGCCATGGTAACGAGCACTAATGGACCCACTGGCTTCTGGTCTTCCTTTCCTCTGTCGCTCAGGGATGCAGCCAAACAGTGCTTGGCCCCTTAGTCGCTGCTTGCAGCTTATTTCCGTTTGTTTTCTGATCATACGGAATGTCAAAGTAACTGAGGCGTAAAGAATCGCTTGATAACTGCATCATGGGGCTCAGAATCTAAACCCAAACCAAGTCCTGAGGTGCTGAGACAGATTTATAGGCTTAATGTGAAGGTGTGTGATGTTTAAAGACAACACACACACACGCAGATGTTTATATAAAGAGAAACTGACCTTGTGTCCCGCAGCTGTCACTATTTTGTGTGTAGAGAAAGGAAAGGCTTCGTTACTCAGATCCGCATCTACAACCTCCTGCAGCAAATCCCGACTGGACACACACACACACACACACACACACACACACACACAACTGTTAATCACACCCAAACCCTAACTGGCATGATGAATACCTCTGTGTGTAATTAGACGCTACTAATAATTAGAAGTTGTATAATTAGTGGTTTTTCGTATTTCATCATTTAACCACCTGACTTTCACTTCCACCCGTCCTTCTATCCATTCTCTCTCTCTCCATCTTCTACCTACTCTGCCTTTCTCTAGGTGAAGAGGACAGATTAAAGAGGAGGAGGTTCCGAGTGAAATACTGCGTTACAGAAGTCAAGACTTAGTACAGTTACTAGAAGGCTCATGTGTGAGCAGAAGTCGATACATCCCTGTGAAGGAGGCGTGGCCTCTGACAGAGTTCTCGCATTGTTGAAGGGGGCGTGGCCTGTACCAAATTAACCCTGACTGCACCTGAAATCTGCACAGGCTATTCAACTTACAATTCTGTTACTACAGGCCGATGCTGGAATTATGATACAACGTCATAACGCTTCAATCCTCCTAGGATACAATGATACGCTGTTACAACGTTACAATTATACAACATTACAATAACTTCACCAATTTGCAATGATACAATGCAGCAGTAATATAATTTACTATATTAATATTATAGTATCGTTAATATACTGTAGTTATATAGTATAATTAATATTAATTTTATGATTATACAAGGTCATGTTACTATTATACAACATTCCACTGACGTTGATTTCAAAGGTACAATGTTACTATAATCGACCATTACAGTGGAACCGTAACACACTTTTCCCATGATACTTTGCTACATTGTTATGATGTTACTATTATACAATGTTACAACTCAATAATTTTACCAATTTACAATGATATGATGTTAGAATGATGCAAATGTTACAACGATACTATAACAGCAATAATAAAATACCTAATTAGGCTAATAAGATACGACTTTGACACAATGTAACATTACCACGAAGTTAATATAATAAAAATAATCATGTAATAATATTTTACCCTGTTAATTTAATACAACTTCACAATGCAACAGTGTTAGTATGATACAAAGTTCAATCATACTTTCATAACGTCATAATAGAACATCGTAGCATTACATCATTATGTCACGATGATACAAATGTTACTCAATTATACATCAGTACAATGATCACGTTACACTGATTCTGTTACAATGGTACGTTAGACAGAACGTCACAACATTACTATGACAACATTACTATGATACTATGCTACATGGTCACAATGATGCAATGTTACTATATTATTATTATTATTATTATTATAATAATACACAGGTATCGTGATTATGTTACTAAGATTCGATGTTGCTATGATGCAATGGTGTGAGGTTACCATTATACAATGATATAACGAGAACTACACCAATGTACATATACCGAGTTATGACACCATGATGCAGTGTTTTGACGTCACTACAATAATAATGCATTGTATTGCTACTATAATACATCATTAGTGATACAATGATAATTTTACAAAGCTACACGACACAGCCTTAGTGTTACTATTGTACAATGTTACAATGCTATAATGTTGACAACATAGTGTACAATGTTATCAAATTACAGTATTACCTCACCACTACAATTACTGACTTGCATAAGACAGTAAGATCTCAGATTTTGCCAACAACAAAAGCAGTCTGAGTGTTGCCTCAGCAACGCCACGTGGCCTCAGATCAGAACATCACGTGTCAGGTCTGTGCACGGAGTGAAATTAGATGCTCTGCCTCTCCTTTAGTGCAGGAGATCAGATACGAGTTCTTAATGAAATCACGCAGAGCCGATGTCCTGGGCGAGAGTGCGAGACCGGAGTCAGGGACGTGTGTTTTCAGGGACGTGTGTTTTCAGAAAAGCTTCATAAACACACCTATGTTCCGACACGGTAATGTTTCATTACAGAAACGTGATCACGTTACCTCGCGCCTGTTTACACTTGGTTTTAAAATCCGTCTTGAGCAGTCAAGCGACATCGCCGTTTACACCTCCAACCTGTCCAGCTGTCCACTTGTGTTCAGATTTCATCAATGCCTACATCACTTCTGCTAGAAGGTCAAAGGTCCCCGTGCAGTCACATTAAATCTTTAAACCTGGAACATACCTTTATTATTTTCTTGCACTTCAACCACACACATCGGTGCTCCTCTCCATTTTTTTCTAGTGTCAGTATTAATGACGTATTTTCCTGTTACTTCTGTGTCGGGGACGTTTCGGGTCGCGTTAGCGTTAACGTCAAGCAGAAGCAGAAGGTTTGAGAGACCACCTCGACAAGCGGTTGAGTGAATGCGTCTTGAACACATCATTTACACTTGTATTTATCGCCGTCCAGTTGTGATCAGATCGCCCAAGACGCATTTTAATACCAAATGTAAACGGGGTCTGACGTCACTGCGCTCATTAGTAGCCAAGAGAGACAATTCCTTTGAGCTGTACAGGAAGTGGCCCACAATGGCAGACTGAGAAGATGTTCAGAAAGTCATCAACGAACACTTCTGAACATTTTTTACAAGAAGGCTGGTACTGAGTTACTGAAGGAAACAGTGCTACAACATTAATTCATTATTAATTAACTAATGGATTATAAATGACAGGGTGGAAGCAGAGTTACTGTTATTATCCCAAAGTTGATTATTTTCCTCTAATCAACCATAAACTCCAGGGTCTTAAAGATGTTGGAAAAGTTAGGACTTGATGCCTGACTGTTACAAAGCGTGGACACTGGAGACTCTTCCATACAGGTTACAGAGACTTCAAAAACATACTTCTCCATATTAACCATTTTTAAAAGTCCATCTGTGTGAATTATCTGCTAACTATAGAAGCGATGATGTATTAGAACATGCGTGTGTGTGTGTGTGTGTGTGTGTGTGTGTCACCTCTTGGGTCCCTGGATGCTGATCATGCCCATGTCCTCAGAGTGATCAGTCAGGGTGCAGTTAAAGCCGCGATCCTGCAGAACTGTCATGATGTGACTCCAGTTATGCTGAGCTACACCGCCTCCGATAGCCAAGTAATACGCATCATCTACACACACACACACACACACACACACATGTTCTAATACGTCATCGCTTGAAGCATTCTTGTGCTTACTTCATTTACTTACTTGATTTTTTTTTACCCACCATTAAATTCAGGCGTCAGTGGGAGGTGGGCGGGGCCAGGCGCCAGGCGACTGACAGTGAGATCTGCCTCAGTCCCGCCCTTCTTATTCAGCATGCAGGTGTACACAGTGGAGCCTGGAACACACACACACACACACACACACACACACACACACACACACACACACACACACACACACACACACGTTACTCAGTCATATAGGTTAATCTTATAAAAGTGGAAAAGTTTAAGCCTCGTCCTTTCAGTGACTCATTTTTCAGTGTTGGATGCTGATGATGAATATCATGTTTATGGAAATGTAAAATGAATATTAAATTACTTACATTTATTTCAACGTTTCTGGGAAATGTTACGAACCACATGAAGATTATTTTATTTCAAAATTTGTGTACAAGTTACATGAAAAATTCAGAAAGAGAGAAAGAGAAAAACAGAGATAGAGAGAGAGAGACAGAGAGAGAGAGACAGAGAGAGTGTGAGAGAGAGAGACACAAAGAGAGAGAGAGCGCGTGAGAGAGAGTGAGAGAGAGACTCATTGACTTATTGTACTACCTTTTTTATTTTAATTTTTTTATAACTCAACCCATTTCATTCCTTCCTTGTTACATAATCATTTTAGCCTTAATATTATTACTATCATTATCACTATTATTATTACTATTATTATCGATATTATTATTTTTGTTATTATTATTATTAGCACTACTATTACTATGGTTATTACTATTGCTAGTTCATTACTGGTGATATAATACTTGTTAATATTATTATAACTTTTAGTAGAATTATTATTATCATTTTCCACACTACTGACACTTTATTAGATATTTCTAACTCCTACCTCACTAAGTTTGCTGCTATATTTTTACTTTATTTTTATTTGTTATTGTTACTGTATTTGTTTTATTGAAACTCTCATTTCAATGCTTTAGCAATACTGTACAGGTTTATGCTCATGCTAATAAAGCTCTTTGAATTGAATTGAATTGAGACAGCGAGAGAGAGAGAGAGAGAGAGAGAGAGAGAGAGAGAGAGAGAGAGACAGACAGACAGAAGAGAGAGACAGAGAGAGAGAGAGAGAACAAAACCACAAACTCTCAAGGAGGAGAAAGAAGCTGGAGTATTAGAATTTTATATCCTGTCTTTGATCATTATTTTTTTTTTAATGTTTTTGGAATATTTAATTATATTTTTGGAACATTCGTGGAATTCTGGGTGAACCTTAAATCTTTCCCAATTAAAATAAGCAGGAAATTGGATACAGATAGAGTTTTCCCAGGTTTCACCCAAATGGATTATGTCTGGAGTGTGTGTGTGTGTGTGTGTGTGTGTGTGTGTGTGTGTGTGTGTGTGTGTGTGTGTGTGTGTTTATCTATAATGTGCCTCTTCACCTGGCGCTTTGTTGACATCAGCAGTGAACAGCCAATCAGCTGCTTTCTTGGCGTCGGGGCCGGTGAGGTAAAACTTCCCGAAGTAGGACATGTTAAACACGGCTACAGCGTTTCTACAGGCTAAACACTCATCTCTGATCTACACACACACACACACACACACAC